>LPNX010391822.1:258969-293194 GCA_001517045.1 Pseudotsuga menziesii
CCTCACTTAAAAGGGTGACCCTACATTCCTAAGTTAAAAATTCAATTTATTTGATACATGGTGCTCCTTTACCCAATGGCCTAATATATAGACACTCGTTGTTAAAGGATAAGGAAATAAGCATCAGATTCAAGAGCTCATTCAAAAAGGCCACATTCAACTCACCACCTCACCTTGTGGGGGGGAAATTGTGTTGGTGTAGAAAAAAGGATGGGACATGGTGACTTTTCATTGATTGCAAATCCCTGAGCAATATCATTGTCAATAATCAATACCCAATCCCTTGGATTAATGACCTTCTTAATCAACTTAGGGGTTCCAAGCTCTTTGATAAGATTGATTTGAAGTCACTATACCACTAGGTACCAATTGAGCAAAGTGATGTCTGGAATACAACCTTCAAGTCTAAAGAAATCCTTTTTGAGTGGTTTATCATGCCCTTTTTCTTAACTAATTCTCCAACACCATTCATAAGGATGATGGGTGATATATTGTAGTCGTTCAAAAACTCCTTCGTGGTTGTGTATATGCATGATATCCTCATCTTTATCAAAACTTGGGTTGACTATTTTCAACACATTTAGTAGATCCTTAGCACCTTGTGACAACACAAGTTATACCCCAATTTGGAGAAATGGTCATTCAACATGGATAGAGTTCAGTGCCTAGGATACATCATGGATGAACATGGGGTAGATGTGGATCCAACCAATATATAATCCAATTGTGATTGGCTAGATTGACAACTCTAACATAGCTTTGCATATTCTTGAGCCTCACTAAATTTTACCATAGGTTTGTGTTGGGGTTATCTCATATCGCTTGGCCCTTAATCTAAGTGACAAAGGGTGGATCCAAAACCAAGTTTGCTTGGGGTGCATCACAACATATATGAAATGATGCCTCTACTCAACGCCACTCCTTACTCAGCCATATTTGCAACAACCCTTTGATATTGAGACATATGCCTTTGACTATGCTATCAATGCAGTCCTCACTCAACATGGACATTTGGTGGCCTATCATAATAAGACACTCTTTGATTTAGTTCGTAGGTATCCCACCTATGAATAGGAGATTCATTCCATTATTCATTGATGTCATCAATGGAAATATCACATCTAAGGGAAAGAGATCATTATCCATGCTTATCACAAGCCCTTGCAGTTCATGAAAGCATAGGGAAATTTTTAAAATGATAGCAATTAGAAGTGGGGCACATATCTGCAACAACTCCACTTGAACATCAAGTATAAAAAGGAAAGAATGAATCAAATTGCAGACTTCCTTAGTCGACCTTTAGTTGTTGCACTGACTATCATGCTCAACTCTTGTGGACATAAGACATTATAACAGCCCAAATTGTATGATAGTGTCCATGAATTTACTATTAATCCTATCAGACATTACGAGGAGGGAGATCAATGTCAAACTTTCATCTCCATGGTGAACGTTTTTTCCATTTCATTCACCTCTATGTTCCATTAAGTAAGAACGAGAAGATGGAGGCACAATACAGTCGAGTGGCAAGTACTTCAGTATAGTTAATATAGTTACAGTGTTGCAAAATTACTTTTACTAGGAGAAGATCCAACAAGGTGTTGGTAGGTACATCTGATCATGCATTGCATGTGACATTGCCATACCTGTCATCAAGAAGAAAGTATTGTACATCCCATTTTCTACCCCATATAGGCCCCAATAATCTCTCTCCATGGACTACATGTTCATATTGCCTTCAACCAAGCATGGAAATGATTATGTATTTGTGGTTGTTGATCGGTTCTCTAAGATGACAATTTTAACTCCCTATAAGAAGAGCATCACAACATAAGCCACTACTAAGATCTTCTTCAAGCATGTTTGGGTTCATTTTGGCCTCCCATAAATCATTATTTCAAATCGAGAAAACATGTTTCTGAGTACCTTATGGTCCAACCTATTGAAAATAGACACCAAGCTGACCAAATCGACTTCCTTCCACCCACAAACTTATGGGAACAGAGAAGTGGTCAACAAGATGATTGTGCATATCCTAAGAATGTAAAAATACAATCATCCTCACACATGGGATGAGAGCCTTCCTTATGATCAACATAGTTACAATAGATCCCTTCACAACTCTATTAGCTACAACCCTTTTGAGGTATCCTTGGGGTTCCAACCATCAGCCCCAAGTGGTGTAGCACTTCCCAATGCATATGCATAGGAAGAGTCCTCCCATGCCCAAATTGAGTCTTATTGAGCATCTATATTTGTTGAGTGGATCTAAAAAATCCAACAACAAGTTCATGATATCTTGCAGAAATTCAATGCCAAGTATAATCAATGATGTGACCAACATTGAGTTCCACATAAGTTTTAGGTTAGTGATAAGGTTTGGTTACATTTACAGAAAGAGTGCCTCCCATGGCCTCATTGGAATCTCTTTCCACTTTGTCATGGGCCTTACACCATCACTTGTTAGGATTATTAATCCTCCCTTGGTCAAATGTCTATTAGATTAATTATTGCCTAACTTAGGAACCTTAAATTAATTAATTGGGTCCACTAGTACAATTGGGTCCACTTGGACTAATGGGGCCACATGTACCAATCACTGGAGTGTGGGGACCACTGCTAGAGGTTAAATTCCACTTACTGCATGTGCTTGCATCAGTTTGGGTTCCTCCTAGCCAATCCCCACATTTTAGGATCCACTGGGAGTCCCGACACCAACCTACTTCAGTCAGTTGGTGTTAGTACTAGTTAGTCTTAGTTAGCCCCCAGTTACATTCAGTTACTTCATAGTCAATTAATATAGCACTACTAATGCATGGATAATGCATGGTTGCATGGGGAGGAGCGGTTTTCCTACCTACCACACTCAGTTGCACTAAGTTAACTAGATGTCAGTGGTTGTTGGAGTTATTGGTCATCAGGGAGTTGTCTATTTGGACTCTGATATTGATTCAGATACCTTGAGTTAGAGATTCATTTAGATACAATCATATCCACTTGGATCATTCGAATTCATATCCCATGCATTCGAATTCTACCTATGTAAACTATTGTAACATTGGATATTATTATTGTGAATGATATTGTAAATTCCTGAGCAATACTTGTCTGTTTCCTGTGTGGTTTTTTTTGCTTAGTTTGTATCTTCATTCTCCATTCAATTGATGCAAACATTATTAGAACTATATGCTTGAAGATCTAAATGGAATTCAATTTATAATATGGTATCAGAGCCTTCTGAGGCAGGTTTCATGCTTGTTTCTCTCCATCGAACATCAGAAGCAGCTGAGTTTCCACAAAAGTCCCCTATGAAAATTTGCTAGCTCTGGATTTATTCAGAGCAGCAGAGAGGGTGCGATGGACCCTGAAAACATGTTCATGCCAGGAGGAAAAACATGATTATAATAGTTCATAGGTTTAAGTGTGTTGTTGCAGTGAAATTGACAGGTGCTACGCAGATTGTGAGAAGTATTTGCAGTCTTCCAGGCAGAGCAATTATGAGTTCTCAAACTCCTGAACCATGGCTCCTCACAACTTCCAATTACCTTTATTGGAGGATTGATATGTGTTGGCTGTCATGGGCAGACCCGGGTTTACTATAATCAACCAACAACACCCCTAGCTCACTGGCCCTTTCGGCGACGGACCGCAAAGTGGCCTGAAGTCTCACCCGAAGTGATTCTAATGGGTTGGCCAAGGACTCAAGTGTCCTGGACTAGGTTCTGTGGTGATCCTACTTGTGGATCGCAGTTCCCCTAGCTGCGAGGTCTCTTTCTCTGAGCGTCGCGCAATCTTCTGCTCGCGTCGCGCGATCTCCTCGTCTCGCAGCTCTTCTAGCTGCGGGATATTCCTTTATACTGTCGTGCGGTCGTTTTCTACGTCGCGCACTTTCCCTGACTCGTGATATCTCCAACCTTACCGTGTCGCCGTGCAGCGTGCGACACACAGCTCCTGCCCAACGCTAAGTCCTTAACCTGCGGTATCGCGCACCGCAGCTCCTCTGCTGATGCGGTATCACCTCTCTGTGATATCCTACCTCCGCGGCTTAGCGCACTTAGCGTTGCTCGTGTCGATGTGCAAGACTTAACATACAAGGCTGTTCAATCCTATGATTGGTGACTGTTTCACGCAAAGCATAAATGAACCACATACAACATGCCAAAGACTTCAACTTATATTTATCCTTCTATGCTACTGTGAACTAATTAACACCTTCATTCATTAAACTGTAGACAAAGTCCATGAAATGACTGAGAAATGCATAAGTAAACATAACACATAAACCAATCACATAACACTTGATTTTAACGTGGTTCACCTCCAGGATGGAAGTTACATCCACAGAACTGTGTTTTTACTATAGCTCAGGGGAAGGTAAAACACAGTTCTACTGCACTGCATATGCAGCTCGAGATCTTCTCTCTTAGATCTCTTTTCCTCTCTATCTTGCTCTCCTACAATATACTCTTCCCTCTCTGTCGATCCCTGCAGATCGTTACATGCATACTCTATAAGCCAGCTACTGGTTACAGTAAGATTGCTACCGCTAATAACAGAACCAGAGCTCAACTCTATTACAATACGAGATAACTGTGAGCTAACAGACTCAATGACTAACTATATGTTATCCGACTAGCTGGATGGCCTAAAATGCCCAAAATGCCAACCTTTTACAATACAAATTACATCCCTTTATAGGCAGCCCGAAGGTCTTGCCATTACAACACTGTGGGCCTATCCCAACAGTAACCCAAACCCTAACTAGTGACAGTCGGCCATATCTATACTTGAGGTAGCTGCTTTCCGTCACACCACAGCTCTCTGCAGTCTTCCATGCTTCCCGGCGCTAATCATGGGTACTGTGCACCGCTTCACTTTTTTGTCCTTCGTCTTCAATGCTTCAGCCTTGTTGCTCCTTCTCCTTTACAAGGGTCGCTGAGCCCTCCTGTCTTCCGCCGCTTCCTTCAATGCAGTGGGTGAGCTCTCTCTTCTCAGTCGTTCAGGTACCGTTGCCTTTCTTGACTTCTCTATCTTAAAAGTCATGGTTTCCGGCTCTGCTCTGTAGCTCGAAATGTGCTACGGCATCGTAGCTCTGTCTTATCTTCTTTCCGCCAAAACTTATCTCTTCGCTAAACTAGCAGCTTCTTCTGTAGCTGCGGGATCCTGCTCCAACAGTACCCTAACACTTACTTGTGGATCGTCCTCGAGCCACTTCCAGCGGGCTTCTCCTGCTGTAGCTTTGCCTTGGCTTCCTGCGAAGTTCTCTGCAACCTGTCTCGAAGTCTTGCAACTTCCTTCTGCATCACTTCGATACGCTCTTTGTAGTTTCTGTAACTTGGTTCACTGGGCTCTCTTATCCTTCCTGCCCGTAGTCATGGTCTCGCTCTTGTCGCTCCTGAAACCTTTTGGGAACCTTCTAGTGTTTGAAAGGTCTTCCACAGATATCCTTTCTTCTTTATCTGGGTTAGAACTTTTATCACAAGGAAAATCTGTATCTTCCAGCCTTCTCAAACATTTCCTTCAGTCTGAAGCCTTGTATATGAAAGAGATACAAACCATGAATTCCGTTCCGAGAATAAGCCTTTGTCTGCGTTCTGGAATTCTATCGTCTGTTGGGTTTGCTGTCCTCTTCCACTTTTGTTCTCTTCGAGGTGCTCCAGGTACACATGCTGCCTCTGATCGTCATATTTTCGTTTCATTGCCTCCGAAATCTCTTGTGCTTCTCTTAGCTGATCAAATAGGTCAGCGACCTTCTCCCGTTTCTTTCTTTTTCTCATTTTTACTTTCCGCCTGGCAGGAGATTTCTTCTCATCATTCTTCCGCTCTGCTTTCTTATCTTCAGTGGTCGGCTCAGCATTCTTCTTCTCGTTAGCAGAGAATTTGGTGACAACTTCTACTTCTGGCGCTTGATTCTTCATCCTTATCAGCTGTCTGACTTGTGCTATACTTAATTTCACAACCCTGGGTGGCGTCGTCATAGCGGACCTACGGCCACCAGGGTTGAAGCGTCTCGGCATGTCTTCTAGAGTTTCATCCTCGAACAGAACCGTCTTACTACAAAATGGCGGACGTGCAATGGCTGCAACTTCTGAAAATCACAGCACTCTGTAACAAACTTAGCTCTTCACAGGGAATTCTTAACAACTTACTCTATAGCTCTCGATTTTTCTGCAAACGTAACCGTCCCAATTGAATACTTTCTGCTTTTATACCCAATACGGTAATCCCGGACGCAACGGTCATCTAGACTGAATCCGTCGGTCATCATCAATGCCTGGACAAGACCACACCCGTCATCCAATCCTTAATAAATGAGGAAATCTGATTGAATTTCCCTCGAAGCGTGTGTATACAGGCGCCGGTCTCGTCAAAGATTTTCCAAATCTGGAAAAATTTATTATACTACTGCCAAATCTACAGTAAGATATAGCGGTCATTTCCTCATTAACTACCTGTCAGATGGTGACTTGATTGGCCCTTTGTCGGTTGCAAAACTGAGTACGTGGCATGGGGGAACATCGCACTACCGCGATGCGACTCCGCATCACCTGCGTAAAACAATTTTTTTTTTCTTTCAAAGTGAACCGACCTGATGCGATTCCTCATACTTAGAATAATACCTGCCGGTGTAGACTAGTTCCCGGTGCGATGCCTCCTTTCAACTACACTGGACATCTGCACCACCATAAACTGGCTAGGCTAGGGCTGAGAGGCGGGGTGGCTATCACTATAGAGCTTAAGCCTACTACCATTAATCCATGTGGGAAGAAGCTCCCCATTCAGCTGGCTGAGCTGAACGACATCTCCCTCTGTGACTTGTTGTATCTGATATGGCCCCAGCCAATGTGTCTTGAACTTTCCTGGAAACTTAATGAATTTGCTGTCATAGAGGAGCACTAGGTCTCCGATATAAAAAGTCTTATTCTTAATGTGTCTGTCATGCCAAGATTTTTCTCGTGCCTTCTGCACTTTCTGATGGAATCTGGTGATGAATCTGTCTTCTTCTAAGGCAAGCAGCTGTGCTAGCCTTTCCTCCACTGTGTCTGTATCAGTCATCCCGGTAATCTGAGCGATTCTTAAACTGGGAAGAATATACTCCATAGGCATAACATCCTCCTGTCCATACACCAAGCTGAAAGGTGTGTGTCCCGTAAGGTTCTTGCATGTGGTCCTGTACGCCCATAATACAACGTTAACTCTGAGGTCCCAATCATTCCTTTGGCTAGTGCAGATCTTAGTAAGAGCATTTTCTAAAATCTTATTAAAGGCCTCCACCGTACCATTAGCCTGTGGGTGGTAGGGAGTGCTCTTATGGTGCTGAATCTGGAATTCTTCTGTCAATGCCTCAATAATGCTGTTCAAGAAATGTGTGCCTTGATCACTCATCAAAATTACTGGGCATCCAAATCTACTGATGATGTTTTCAAAAAGGAACTGTGCGGCTGTAGCAGCATCACAATTTCTTACTGCTTTTTCCTCTACCCATCTGGTGAGGTACTCTGTTCCAGTGATAATATATCTCGCACCAGTGCGCTTTCCTGGTGGGTTGATAGGACCCACAAAATCTATAGCCCATTTGTCAAATGCGCGCAGTGTGACCTGTGGTCGCAGCGGCATTTCATCATGTCAAGAGGGTTTTCCTACCCTTTGGCAGATATCGCAGCATCTGCAAAAGTCCTTGGTGTCTTTATGCAACGTAGGCCACCATAATCCTGCCTCCAGGATTTTCTGCGCAGTCGGCTTTCCTGTGAAATGACCTCCTGCGGTTCCTGAATGTGCCTCTCTGATAATAGCGTCTTTTTCATGTGGCATCACACATCTGCACAGAACTTCATCCAGACCTAACTTGTATAGGCGTCCTGCGATGAGGGTGAAGTCTGCTGCTTTAACAACCAATTGCTTCTTTTGCTGCTTAGTAAACTCATCAAGTGCTACTCCTGTAGTGAGAAATTGAATAATATCAGCATAGTACTCATCTACGATCTGGATAGAAAACAACGGTGCATCTGGCAGATTGTCATCTAGGTTACTTGGCTCTTCTCCCGAGTCTATCCGCGACAGATGATCAGGTCCAACATTCTGTCTGCCTGGTTTCACGATGATTTCAAAATCATACTCCTGAAAGAGGAGTAACCATCTGCAGATTCTCCCCCCTAACACTGGATTATTGACCAGATACTTCAAGGTGGAATGGTCAGTAAACATTTTGAATGGGGCACCCAATAGGTAGTGCCTGAACTTCTGCAGTGCGTACACCATAGCTAGGCCTTCTCTTTCTGTTGTGGTGTAGTTCTTTTCTGCTGTCGATAACTTTCTGCTGGAATATGCGATGGGATGGTCAATATATCCTTCTCCTGGTTGTGTTAGAACAACCCCTAGTGCGATGCCAGACGCATCCACATGTACATGAAATGGCTTAGTCCAGTCTGGAAATACTAAGATGGGTGCTGTAATCATCTTCTCCTTAAGTATGTCTAGACTCTGCTGACATTCCTCATTCCATAGGAATTTTACATCTTTCTTTAGCAATTTCTCCATTAGTGCTGTAATCTTTGTGTAGCCCTTGATGAACTTTCTGTAGTACTCGGTATGACCAAGTACTGTCCTCAGTTGCTTGACTGAGTTGGGTGCTGGAAGATTTACAATGATGGCGATCTTCATGGGATCTACCATCAAGCCTTGTCTGCAAACAATGTGACCCAACAAAATACCAAATGGTGCACAAAATATACATTTCTTCAAGTTTAGAGAAATCTGGTACTGCCTACATTTCTCTAACATCAGTCTTAAGTCTCCTATATGCTTGTCGATTAGTCCAAATACAGTCCAATCATCAAAATATACTTCTAAGAATTGATGAATGTATTCTTTAAATACAGCAACTACTACTCTAGAAAATATAGCTGGTGCATTCTTAAGACCAAAGGGCATTACCGTATACTGGAACGAGCCCCATTCTGTCGCAAAGGTGGTCTTGGATCGATCTTCTGGATGTATTCTGATCTGATGGTAGCCTGAAAAGCCATCAGTGAAGGAGTAGACCTCCTGTCCTCCCACGTTGTCTAATACCTCATCAGTGAACGGTGTCGAAAATGGATCGTGAAGTGATGCATCGTTGAGCTTGCGCAGATCAACACAGATCCTGATGTCCCCTTTTGTTTTCTTCTCTTGCACGACCATGGGGCTAACCCATTCACTTTCTTATACCGGCTCAATGATGCCTGCTGCTAGCATCTTATCGATTTCATCCTTTACTTTTTCTTTGTAGCGCAGATTCAATCTATATGGGCGCTACTTGAATGGTCTAGCATCCTCCTTCAATGGTATCCTCATAACTCCCAAGTCTCCAACTATTCCCTTCATTTCTGTAAACTTGGTGGGAAACAGGTCCTGATAGTCATGTAACAAACCTGCAATCTGTCCGACTGTTTCATCGTTCCAATAGTCTCCAATAGAGGCAAACTTAGGTTCTGCGTCTGTGCCAATATTGATCTTTTTAATCTTGATGGGTTCGATGATTGCTGGAATCTCTAACTGTGGTCCCCCAACATCTTGAGTCCCTTCTGACTCCAGAATGTTGGTGTTGCGAGGATCCTCATCCTGATCCTTATCTTCATTGTCTGACTTTGCTGCGAAATTATAGCACTCAAGCACGGCTTGCAATTGGATGGCCCACTCAGGTTGAGCCTGCACTGAGATGGTACAGTCCTCAAATATCTTGATCTTGATTATGTCTAGGGCCTGAGCAACACTTGGATGTTCTGATTCAAACGCGAAGGTGAGTAGGAAGCTGTCTGTCATAAGTGACCATGTGGTCGTCCCCTTGGGCAACTCGGTCTCTGTGTACCAGTTCCTTGGAACTGTGTCCAATGTGTGAATGAATCTGTGAACCCATTCATCCTCGGGAATGTCCGACTAGTTCTGTTCACATGTCTGAATGTGTGCCCTGGGATCAGTTTCTCCTGTGTACTTCTGCTGGACATACTCTCTGTCGACAGAAAATCTGATCGCCATCAATCTTTTAATATCATCCCATGATGTGATATTCTATTTATGCGCATACCACCATCTTGCAGGTGTGGCTTGTACTTCAAGGTCCATAGCTGCGATCCTCTGCTTGGAAGGAATCTGTTGCTCAAACTGCTCAAGGAAGTCCTGGATATCTGTCAGACCATGATATGATGGAATCTCAGTGATCTCTATGCCAATCCATCGCAGTGACTTACTCATAAACGCACATCTGCGCGCTGAGACTTCGTAAAGTCTGTTCTGCCAGTTCTCTAGACCAACATCGGAATCCGATGCGCATGAGCTGTCGCATCGCCAACTAATGTTCCCTTCTGCAGTTGGATTGATGTAGTCGTTCTGGTTCGTAGTCATCTGGTAGAGACTATCCATGTTATGTGCCTCCTCCTCTGCTCGGATAGGTTCAATATATCTAGGACCCTGTTGAGGATCCAGCGGCACGATGACCCAGATCTGTGCATCCTCAAAGGTCATTTGTCTTCTCTTTAGGTCGATGACAGCCTTGCTACCGATCGCCCAATCAATACTTAATAATGCTGCTTACAGTCAACTGTCGCCAATGATTTCTATAACCTCGAAGTCCGCAAAACTGCGAACTCCATCAATGTCAACTAGTACCTGCGGCAGTCGACCCAATGGTGATACTCGTTGCTGGTTAGCTAATCTTAGGTGGATAGGGGATCTGACTAACTGAGGGCTACCCATCTGTTCCCATGTCTGCTTAGTCAGAACATTCACCTCTGATCCTAGATCTAAGACGACCTCATCCATTTCAAACTCTCCAATCTGTGCTATGATCTTCATCTCTCTTCCCGTCCTTGTATGTCTTGTAATATTATGAACAACGCGGTGTGCACTACCCGAGAGAGAAGGTTGCTGACACTGATCTATGATGCGCTGTAGCTCGCCGATAGATTTTTCATTTCTCATGAGTTTCAAGCAACTGCGCAGGAAGGATTGTACACTTCCTGTCGATTCATCCTCGTCGCATCTTCCCGATGTGGTAGCCTGCGGTATCTGTTCAGGGCTATCGCCACAAGGTGCTTGCTGCGGTACGCCCCTAGACGGCGGTTCCTGCGATCCTGATTGCGTAGGTTCATTAAAGGAAGCCTTGGCTTCGTGAAATGTCTCTTTATTCTTCTGCAGGTCGAGTGGTATTGCTTTACTAGGAGCTCTGCACACCCACTCTTGCCCTATGTTCTTTTCGGTCTCCTGCGATGTCCTACTAGTAGAAACACTGCTATGAGTCATAATATTGACTCTTGGTTCTGGCTCTGCCTGCTTAGCAGCAATAAGCTGGATGTTCTGGTGTACTGCTGGCTTAGGGTCTTTGATCTTAGCTATCAAGGTAAAACACTCCTCTATGGTATGATCATAAGATTTGCAGTAGTTACAAGTGGTAGTGGGGCTCTGATAGTCCCTAGCATAGAGTCCTACAATTCTGTAGTTATAACAAGTGATTGGTCCGCGACCACGGCCAAAACCTTCTCCTCTGCCAAAGCGTTCTCCTCGTACAAAGCCTCCTCCATGGCCTCATCCTCTGAATCCTCCTCCACGGCCACCGTAAGCTGGATCAGGCTGTGGTCCTGCTGCTGGACCCTGTGTTTTTGACTGGACTCTGTATACGTCATGTTTTCTATCTAACATGATATCATAGGCTCAGCAATCCTATTCATCATGTCCGACAGACTTGCAGAAGACACAGTATAGGTTCTTGGGTGTCTGTACATACTTCTGAAGCAAAGGGCATTGCTGAGGCTAATGTCCTTGTGTCTTGCATATTTCACACCATGGCCCTTTCGTTCATGGTAAGGGGTTAGGAGCCCCTGACGCTAAATATTCTGCAAAGACTGGACAGTTGTCTTTGGTATGACCCTTTGCTTTACATCGTAATCACCATATGTCTTGCATAACCTCTTTCTCTTTCTTAAGTTCATGTATCTGTAACGTGAGGTTGGCCAACTAGTTCTGTAGAGTTGTCATGCCTGCGCTTGTTTCAGCTAAAGGTGAAGCTTCTAGCTTCATCGCCATCTCCAATGCGTCATCCTGCGTCTGGATTTTCTGCTGCATTAGTGGCAATCTGATGTCAGGGAGCAGCGCTGCAATAAACCATTCCTTATGCTGCTCCGGCGCAAACTCAAAGCTTACTTGGTCTATAAGAGCTTTGAATTTCTGGTCAAAGTCCCATACTGACTCTGATGGTAGGTGCTTAATATCCTTGAGCTCTGTTATGCACTGAGACTCAGACTTAGGTTTCTTGAACTCTTTAATCATGGCGTTCTTGACCTGGGCAAGTGTCTTGGGTACTGTGGTATACTTTATGTACCATGTTAAAGCTCGATCTCTGAGTGTGGTGACCAACTGTACAAGTTTAAGGTTATCGTCGTTGATTGTTTTAATGGTCCACATGGCTTCGCATAGAAACCAATGCTGTTCCGGGTCCTCTGCTCCTGTACCCTTAAAGGTAGGTAGCTTCATATCATCTCCCATTCTATTTCTCTGCGGTGGGTTCTGATTGACTGGATTACTACCACTCGACGGTGTAGGTGAAGGTGATGTAGCGGTAGTAGGTACTGTCTGTGAGCTACTGGATGGAGTACCTACGGGATTACTCTGAGTCCCGGTCTGTGGGGTATAGGGATGGTAAGGGATACCCCCCTCTGGTTCTTCTATGGTACTAGGACTCAGTTGCCTAATATTGTCTGAACTGTCTCCAAATACAGGAGAGCCGAAAGCTACTTTATATTTCTTGCCACTACGTGTTCGTCCAATGTCATCAAAATCACTTTCAAACTCTTGTGACATTACTATCTTTACTTACTTGTCTGAAATCATGTCCATTACTCCTTTTTCATGTAGCAACATCTTAATGGACAAGTTTAGAGATTTTAGGTACTTACCACGATATCCTTTGAAGAAGTACCGCTCAGCCTCGCTGAAGCTTTTTCTCTGGTCAACTGCAAATTCTGTAACAAAGCCTTCTAGCACACTCGCAAGCCAGAATTCCACCGCTCTCGTGATGGGGTTGTCGAGGTTCTGCACGGTCTGAATCAGCTCCGGTGTCCAGACAATGTTTCTTTTCTTCTTGAATATGTCCCTATCTGTCAACTTTGATAACTAGTCGTAAAGCTCATTTCCATAGGTTACAAAAAATATCGCGTGTATATCTGAAGAGATATGCTTTTGTAACCAGTCCTCTGTGCTCAATTTAGGGCTCCGATTTTCTTTCTTGGGAAACTCCCTTAAGTTTGACTCTAGGCACTGGTGAAACTCTTCTCTAGTGGGATTCCAACAGAACATTAGCACTCAGTTGTTCAATATCGGCAACAAAACCATTTGTTGGCTGTCCTGGGCAGACCCGGGTTTACTATAATCAACCAACAACACCCCTAGCTCACTGGCCCTTTCGGTGATAGACCGCAAAGTGGCCTAAAGTCTCACCCGAAGTGACTCTAATGGGTTGGCCAAGGACTCAAGTGTCTTGGACCAGGTTCTGTGGCAATCCTACTTGCGGCTCGCAGTTCCCCTAGCTGCGAGGTCTCTTTCTCTGCGCGTCGCGCGATCTTCTGCTCACGTCGTGCGATCTCCTCATCTCGCAGCTCTTCTAGCCATGGGATATTCCTTTATACCATCGTGCGGTCCTTTTCTACGTCGCGCTCTTTCCTTGACTCGCGATATCTCCAACCTTACCGTGTCGCCGTGCAGTGTGCGACACGCAGCTCCTGCCCAACGCTAAGTCCTTAACCTGTGGTATCGCACATCGCAGCTCCTCTGCCGATGCGGTATCACCTCTCTATGATATCCTACCTCCGTGGCTTAGCTCACTTAGCGTTGCTCGTGTCGATGTGAAAGACTTAACATACAAGGCTGTTCAATCCTACGACTGGTGACTGTTTCATGCAAAGCATAAATGAACCACATACAACATGCCAAAGACTTCGACTTATATTTATCCTTCTATGTTACTGTGAACTGATTAACACCTTCATTCATTAAACTGTAGACAAAGTCCATGAAATGACTGAGAAATGCATAAGTAAACATAACACATAAACCAATCACATAACACTTGATTTTAACGTGGTTCACCTCCAGGATGGAAGTTATGTCCACAGAACTGTGTTTTTACTATAGCTCAGGGGAAGGTAAAACACAGTTCTGCTGCACCGCATATGTAGCTCGAGATATTCTCTCTTAGATCTCTTTTCCTCTCTATCTTTCTCTCCTACAATATACTCTTCCCTCTCTGTCGATCCCTGCGGATCGTTACATGCATACTCTATAAGCCAGCTACTGGTTACAGTAAGATTGCTACCGCTAATAACAGAACCAGAGCTCAAGTCTATTACAATACGAGATAACTGTGAGCTAACAGACTCAATGGCTAACTATATGTTATCCGACTAGCTGGATGACCTAAAATGCCCAAAATGCCAACCTTTTACAATACAAATTACATCCCTTTATAGGCAGCCCAAAGGTCTTGCCATTACAACACTGTGGGCCTGTCCCAACAGTAACCCAAACCCTAACTAGTGACAGTCGGCCATATCTGTACTTGAGGTAGCCGCTTTCCATCACACCACAACTCTCTGCAGTCTTCCATGCTTCCCGGCGCTGATCATGGGTATTGTGCACCACTTCACTTTTCTGTCCTTCGTCTTCAATGCTTCAGCCTCGTTGCTCCTTCTCCTTTATGAGGGTCGCTGAGGCCTCCTGTCTTCCGCCGCTGCCTTCAATGCAGTGGGTGAGCTCTCTCTTCTCAGTCGTTCAGGTACCGTTGCCTTTCTTGACTTCTCTATCTTAAAAGTCATGGTTTCCAGCTCTGCTCTACAGCTGGAAACGTGCTACGGTGTTGTAGCTCTGTCTTATCTTCTTTCCGCCAAAACTTATCTCTCCGCTAAACTAGCATCTTCTTCTGTAGCTGCGGGATCATGCTCCAACAATATGCAGCTGGCCTTGCGCAAGCATGGTTACCACAAGATCATACATGGATGGGAAGCTGAGCCTCATCAATCGGTAGAGCATAACAAGTTCCTAAATCGTTGTGATGAAGCATTCAAGTACTTATTTACTTATATTTCGAGATATCTCCTCTTTCATCTAGAAGGATTGAGGACTCCCAGATAAGTCTAGGAGAAGCTTGATAGCTTGTTTAAAAAACAAGATGAGCTTCAGGGACACATTCTGGAGAATGAGTTGGTATTTGTACATCCTAGCATTTTCGAGACTATTGAGAAATTATTCTCTAAATTCAAGTCTCTAGTGCTCCAATGTAGATAGTGTGGGATAGAGCGGAAGGATGAGTAGAATGTGTTTTCCATACTTAGCAAACTAGGCATTGAGTACTCTGTATATGTCTCTATGTTTCATTCCAAGTGGGAAAGCTTTCTTGATTGGAAAATTCGTTCTTTAGATTCTTTTTCTGAGTCCTTAATCAAGGAACACGACAAATGGATTTGAATGGGATTCATCGAGACCTCCAAATATCAAGCTCTCTTGGTTACTGAATCTTCCAAAGCACAAGAAAAGGGGAAATCAAAGAAGAAGGAGCCAAAGGCAGTTGATTCGAAGCCTAAACAAAACAACAAGATTTCGAAGGGGCCTCTGGCTCTAAGAAGAAGAAATTTGAAAATAATTTATGTCCTTATTGTGAAAAGAGATACCATCTTGAATAACATTGTATGAGGAAGCAACTTGATGAGATGTATGCTCTTCTCAAGTAGCACAACATTGCTCCTCCAAGAACAAAGAAGATTTATGAAGAAGCACCGATAGAAGATACCGAAAGGTGTTATGATTTGAAAGAAAATATCTCTCCATCCTCGGCATACATTATATATTTTGGAGCCTCCAACCACATGGTTTCCTCCAAAGAAACCTTCTCTACTCTTTCACTATCAAAGGGGCCTAACATTCACATGGGAGATGATTCCAATATTTTAGCAGAAGGAAGGGGATCAATTAGAGTGAAGCATGGAGAGGTAAAAAATGTCTTATATGTGCCCTCTGTTGCTGCTAACCTATTATCTATTTACTAGATGACTCATATAGGCTTTCCCAATAGGGTCACATTCGATTCAGACTCAGTTGAGATTACAGAAAAATCCACTAGAAAACTTGTAGCGAAAGGTATTGCAAATCACTATACCAAAGCTTATGAGTTTTCACATTTCATACATGTTTCTCTTCCTACAGCTTTATTGTCTCATGCTAACAACACCAGCAATATTTGGCATGAGAATTTGGCCATCTCAATTTTAAATATGTGAAGCAGCTCCACAATGATAACATGGTTGAACATTTTCCCTCCATCCAAACTTCTGATGAAGTATGTGCTAGGTGCTTGGTAGGTAAGCATCCATAAAATAAGTATGATGTTGGGAAGGCAAACAGAGCTATCTCTACACTTGATTTGATACACAGTTATGTAGCTAGACCTATGCCTACAAACTCCATTAATGGTTGCAGGTATTTCCTGACCTTTATTGATGATTGTTCTAGGTACTTCTGGATCTACTTCATGAAACTAAAATCAGAAGTTTTTGAGACTTTTAAAAGTTTTAAAGCTATGGTTGAAAACAATTTCAATAAGAAAATTAAGTCAATAAGATCCGATGGAGGAGGAGAATATGTCAAAAGATATTTCCAAAATTTCTATGAATCAGAGGGGATTTGAATGGAACACTCAATTCCACACACACCACAACGAAATGGTGTGGCTGAGAGGAAGAACAGATCATTGAAAGAGATGGCAACATGCCTTCTTCATGCCAAGCATCTTCCTCCTTCTCTTTGGGTTGAAGCAGTAAACCGTGCTTCATATTTGCAGAATAGGGTGCCCCACAAGTCAGTGGTTGGGGTCACACCATTCGAAGCACTGCATGGGTATAAGCCCAATGTCTCACATCTGAGATTTTTTTGGCTCCAAAGCTTGGGCTAGAATACCACTTTACAAGAGGAAGGAATTCTAAGCCCAAAGTAGCGTATGCATTCTGCTGGGATATGCAGAAGATGCAAAAGCTTACAAACTAATGGAGGTTGCTACCAGAAGATGCTTCATTGAAAGAAGTGTCCTGTTCGAAGAAGATCGGCGTCATGATACTCCTTCAGTAGCACAGGAAGGTATAACTATTTCTCCACCTATTTTTGATGATGATGATGTGCTACAGGTTTCATTTTTAGATGAAGAAGATCACATACAACATAATCCTGTTATTGAGACTGAATCTCAAGAGATTCTAGATCCAGATCTAGTACCCATTCCTAATCAAAAGCCTAAACCTAGATGGGCTCAAAAGCTTCTTGATGCAGCTGGAAGTGGTGCTGGAGTTCCATAAGACAGAAGAAGAACTAGGTCCCAGTATCAGAATGAGCATTCTATACTATCCCTCACAGATTCGCTCTCTACAAAATGGTGCAGCAAAGTTCCAGGTCGGTGCTACTTGATGATGGTGAGTGATCAGCTACATGGACCACAGAAGAAGATATTTGATCATTCCCTACCTTTACCATCCAGTAGAAACAAAAAGATTCATCAGTTCAGAAGTACATTGAGAGGTCCACTGATGGACCATGCTTCTGCATAGAGCTGTAATTTTGTAGCAGTGTTTTTTCTCAAGTTATTTTTCCAAGGAGGAAGATTCTTTCTTCTAAAGATATCTTGCAAATTGCTATTTTCCCGCTTATTTTTGAGGGGGAGGTTTTCCCATGAGGTTTTCCCCTGCTTCCTCAGTTGTATTAAGCAACATTTTTTATTATCTTCTAGATTGTATTTGGGTGACCTATGGTCTTGTTACAAGGGCCCATAGTTTTCCAGGTTAGGATTCAGGGGGGGTTTTAGGATTATTAACACTCTCTTGGTCAAATGTCTATTAGATTAATTATTGCCTAACTTAGGAACCTTAAATTAATTAATTGGGTCCACTCGTACAGTTGGGTCCACTTGGCCTAATGGGGACACATGTACCAATTTCTAGAGTGTGGGGAACACTGCTAGAGGTTAACTTCCACTCACTGCATGTGCATGCATCAGTTTGGGAACCTCCTAGACCAATCCCTACATTTTAAGAGCCACTGGGAGTCTCGACACTAACCTACTTCAGTCAGTTGGTGTTAGTACTAGTTAGTCTTAGTTAGCCCCCAGTTACATTTAGTTACTTCATAGTCAGTTAGGCTAGCGCTACTAATGCATGGATAATGCATGGTTGCATGGGGAGGATCGCTTTTCCTACCTACCACACTCAGTTGCACTGAGTTAACTAGCTGTTAGTGGTTGTTGGAGTTAGTGGTCATCAACGAGTTGTCTATTTGGACTCCGATAATGATTGGGAGACCTTGAGTTAAAGATTTAGTTAGATACAGTCATATCCACTTGGAGGATTCAAATTCATATCCCATGCATTCAAATTCTACCTATGTAAACTATTGTAACACATGATATTATTATTCTGAATGATACTGTAAATTCCTAAGAAATACTTGTCCGTTTCCTATGTGGTTTGTTTTGCTTAGTTTGTATCTTCATTCTCCATTCAATTGCTGAAAAATTATTAGAACTATCTTCTTGAATATCTAAATGGCATTGAAATTCTAATATCACTAAGGTTGTGGGTGAGAATTCTTTTGAGTTAAGTATTCCCCCTTTCCTCGACCTGCAACTTGTCTTTAATGTGGAGCTATTTCGACCATATTTTCCACCCTCTTGGACACCTCATATGTATCTGAGCACTTGTCCCCTACATAACCCAATGATGACTACATTGAGAATGCTATTATGAATCAAATCATCAACACTGAGATGAAGGGAACTCTCCAATGGAACACCCAACTATATCAGGTTGTCAAAGCATGAAAACTTCTTCACTAGGGAAAATGGCTCACCATGAGTTAGATTCAAGAAAATTTTCCTCATCTGATGGAGGATCTTAATGCAATGGGACCATTTATCCCTAAAGGGGGAGGACTAATCTAGGTGGATATTGGTGGCCACCCACATGTTCAACCAAGTTACAATGGTTCTCCATCTTCTTGGTAGTTTTCTATGTTTTTTTTTTGGGTCCCAAACTTCTAAGGGCATTTGGAGGCCCTAAATGATGTATTTTGCCAACCAGGAGGATAGAATTTGCCATGGCATGCTCTGGACCCAATAAAAAAATTTAATTCTCAATTAGTTCTTTCCAACAATCTATCGAGCGCCCTAAACGAAAATCATATAATGTAAAAGTTGTGCCCCTAGAAAATTAACATATCAAATAGCCACCTCGGGTCCCACAAATCCTTTTGGGGATTCATCTCTTGGGGTTGGGTTGAAAATTAGCATAACTAACACATATATCTTTAGAGATAAACTATCACCATTTTAGCTAGTTTGTATTACTTTGTAGTTTACAATGTTTTTCCATTCCATTCATTAATAGAATTTGGATTTTATTGTAATACTCTGCTTTCTACAAAACATTTGTGTGTGTGTTTTCATTTTATATTACTGTCTTCATTTCATTCAACAAATAATCTAGATCATCCTTCCCCTAGATTTTAACTCTAAACCATGTATGGCCATGACCTCCCTGATCAACTCAGGGGATGACACCACTAACAAATTCCTCTATTATTATAGATAGGATTTTAGTTCATACAATTGGCACTACTCTATCCCCACTAGTTTATCATATGGATAGTGATAAATAACAATAATATGTTTGACTTCATCAAATTACACAAGATTTGGGTCAGGGTTCGGAGAAGGAGAAGGAGAAAAACTTGTACCTGACACTCCAAATGAGAAGTATTCCAAGCCGTAGTTGAGTTGGAAGACAACAAGGAGGAGAAAAAATAACTCAAAGAAAATTGGAAATTATAAAAATAAAACCATTATCTAACCTATTATACAAACCCTATATCTATTTAATGTGAGTTAGACAAAATCCTTTTATATATTCTTGCAAGATTCAATTAGATCAAAGCATGTAAAGTGGCATTAAATTCAGATAAGTAAACCAGGGGAGATAAAGAAGATTATATTAGAAATAAGAAACTAGTACATGCGCAACAAAAACCATAATGTTTCGGGGAGGCAGGTGCAGGTGGGATCATCTTTGATCCCAGAGGAAATATAGTGTCGTCTTATGCCTGGAGACTTGACCACAAAACCAATAATGAAGCTGAATGGCTTGCGCTCTACTCAGGATTAGAAATGGCGAAGCAACTCAAAATCAACAAAATAACTATTTTGGGTTATTCTAAACAAGTAATCCACAAAATGAATAGTAGTTACAGCAAAGGAGCAATAAAAACAATAAGAATTTATGAGTGCATTCGACAAATCTCTGTAAACGCTCAAGTATCCTATTTTGATATCCTCAAAGGTAACAATTCTGAGGCATACACGTTGGCTAACCTAGGTGCCAAGCTAAAAATGGGATTTTCCAAGGTGAAGGGAAATTTGAACAATAGAATTTATGTCCCTTAGGAACATTTGTAAGGTCAAAGGGGTCCAAGGGTGGTCTATGCCCAACGCTAGATCTCCCCATTGTCTTTATGTGCCAACTAAGGATAAAAATAAAATTCCTAAATGGAGGAAAGACTCCATTTTCCGATGATCCTCTAGCCGGCGGGCTACATGGCCACTGATGCCCACCTATCTTCTCATTTCCATGTGATAGGATTTAATTTAGCCTCCGCCATGCTCAGAATGACAAGAACGCTCAAAAGAGTTCTAAAATTCACAATGAAGTCTCCTCTAGCTCCCTTCATTCATTTCGCTCATGTTTCGAGTGCAAAATAGGTTTCAGATGGTGTAGTGGAAGATTTCCACGATGTAGAGAGAGAGTTTTCACCAGCTTAGAAGTTGTTAGTGCTGCAAAAGGATTTGGTGCAAGGCATGGAATTCTTTCCATCGTGAACTATTATCCTTCAGGTTTTGTGAATCGGCTTCCTAGCGCAGCAGATGATAATCCTGGAGTAGCTGATGGTCCATCCTCTGGTGTAGTGAATAGGTTGTTTGGTGCAGCAATGGATAACACTGAGTAAATTCCCTTTGTAGAGCCTTCCTCTTTCTCTCTAGAATCCTTAATCATTTCAGTAAAAAATCAACTATTCATCCCTCAAGTGAAAGTCTCGGTAGTACATTCTGTTTCGATTTCACCTCAGATAGACATGGCAGATAAGGAAGTCACCTTGGACGACAGATAAGGAAGTCACCTTGGATGAACTCCAGAATTCTCTCTAGGACATCAAGTGACATCTAAGATGGTTATATGACATAATGAACAAAGACATTTCTGAAGGTAGCACAACAACAGAATAAGTCAAATGGATGGCCCGTCAGATGGGAAATTATGATGCACAAATAAAAGACAATCACTGAGATCTGTATGAGCTTATGGGAAAAATAGCCTATATGAAGGAAGATTTACAGAAGCTGGTCAATATGAATCAAAGTATCCATATCCATGACTCCCCCATCAGAGACTAGGCAATGGAGGAAACCTTAGTGGTCCAGTCAGTCAAGGACCCAAAAGGAAAGCAACGAGAGTAATTCTAGCTCAATGGGTACTTTATGTTTTTTTTCTGCATTTTTGTTTTAGGTGTCTATGTTCGAATATACCCTTCGAAGGGTGATATAATTTTATTTTTACATAGTTGTAGGTTTAATTCTTTAGTTTCCAGATCAAACAATTCTGAAATTTTGAGTATATACAGTATATTGTGCGGGTCTCAGACCTTTCCTTTTTGTATGCTTGGTTGGCTACAACTTTTTTAATATAAATACAATATCTTATAGGTTTCTGTTTTAAAAAAAAACATAATTTTGTGTTGGAGTAGTAATACATCCTTAGTAGATAGTTTTTACCTTAGGATAACTTCATTTTCCTTCATGCAATGATATCCTATGGTTTAGACTTAGGAGGGTTAATTCAGCAAGATATATGGTTATTTTGGCATGTTCACACCTACAACAATGCCTTATTTTTGTCAACCTATCCCATGTGCACCCTCATTAATGCCTTGGGGCACTACCTCCTTGATTTTGGGGATCCATATTTGAATAAGGGTGCTAGTGGTGTATTTTGTTTATTTTCACTCTCCTAGGAGCATTTATTGCCACCTTGAGCCTCCCACCCACCTATATATTCTCACCCACACTTTCCTAGGACTCATTAATGACCCAACACACTTCACCAATATTCACACCTTGGTTCGTGACTGTTTGGGATGAATTGGGGTTCCATTGGTCCACCTAGGGGGGATTGAGGTCAAATCTCATCATGACACTTGTACTCTCCCAATTGGCTCCTAGAGCCTCATGAATTTTGTACAATGTATAATAAATGTGTTCCATAACATCTACAAGATGTACACTAATAATATGATCAGTAATTAGCACCTTTCATATGCGCTATTCCAGTTATTTTCTATCTCTTTGTTGTTCTCTTGCACATTTTGTCAAATACTTTGAGTGTGAATATTGATCTAGATCCTAGATCTCACTGTGAATCAAATTATCACATGTTATCACAGCTAGTTGGAGCTTCAAACAAATCTTATTAGGTTTGAGTTGCTGTTTAGGGCATATTTCCAAAAAACTTGAGTGTTTACCTTGCAGGTTTAACAACATTTTTTGTCGCAGGTTGCGCAATCAGGATGGAGAAAAATATATATCTACTTACTCCATTCAACTATTTTGAATGGAAGGCCAATATGGTTATCCATTTGAGGTCCAAGGGCCTCTACCGGGTCACCATGGGTACTAAACTCGAGCCAAATTATGCTGTGGAGAAAGCTACGTATTTTAATAGGATTGATGAATCCTTCGGTATGATCTGTCTCAATAATTCAAGGGAAATTATTTTTAATATAGAAAGTATTTGCACACCAAATTAATTTTGGCTCAAGTTCGAGTCACTATTCAGGAAGACAGATGAAATGAGAGGCCATTATCTTGAGAACGAGCTAATCTCTATGAGCTCAGCTCACTATGAGATCATTGAAGACTTCTTTACCAAGTTGAAAGCACTATTACTCCAACTAAAACACTATAACATATAGAATAAATGGGATAATCTTATTTTGTTCATCCTTTCTAAGTTAGGGCCTGAGTATTTGGTGTATGTTTCTACATTCCACTCAAGCAGACTTACAACTAGAAATTGGAAGATGCCTGCGCTAACAGATTTCATGGAGTCTTTGACTCATGAACATGAGAATATCATACAAATGGGAACCATCATCAAATCCAAATATCAATCTCTTGTTTCTGGTGTATCAAATCAATCCCAGAGCAAGAAGAAAGATTTGAAGCAAAAGGGGAAAGAAAAGAAGCAGTCAAGTTCAGAAAGCTCCAGTTTTACTGATGGGAGCTCGAGCTCCAGGAGGAGGAGAAACAAGAGAGAAATACCCACATGTGGTTATTTCATAGGTTCACATATTAATAAAATATTTCTTCATAAATAATATGGACATCATGACCAAGCTCCTTGAGGAGAACCATATTTCTCTTCCAGAATTTGCGAAAAGACAGGAGCACAAGCAAGAAAATGGTAAGGCTGACCATGCATTGAGTGCTTGGGTAAAACCCACTTCTGATTTCTATGTTTTTTATAGCTCTGTTTCTGATTCACCTTCTGATATATCAGAACCTGAAGCCTCCATCCATTCCTTGGAAGAAGCCCCAATCAACTCATCAAAGCTTCCTCCCAAAACTAGTCATTTTTCACTAGTTTTTGATGTGCCTCCTGAAAGTCCTTTCCCAATCCAATAATATATTTCCATTTCTGATTTTTAAGATTATATACAGGCTGATATAGATCCTGTGATAGTCATTGACTCATTTTCCCAACCATTTCATGACCAAAATACCCATCAACCCTCAAGTTCACTAGTTGGAAATTCAGAAAATTGCCTAGTTTCCAATGCTATGTCTTTTGTATATGTTGCTGTTATGTATTATATGTGTTTCATTGGTTGGACATACATATAATTTGAATTCATGGGAATTCTGTTCCATATGTCTGGACTTTATTTCACCACCCATGGTTCAAATATCAAGTCTCCAGACCTTCCAGGTTTGCTCAATTGCAATTGTGATCTAGTTGCTCACTCTTCTCTTCCTATGGATCCATTCACTCATAGAGGCACCATACCTATGATATTTTCTGTTGTGTATGAAATATATTATGATATTTCATAGCCTCATGAGATTTTTTACAGATTTATGAAGGTGCTTCATCAAATTGGGAGAAATATTCATGGTTTTATTCATGATATGGCAGCTACACATAATGGAGATTTTGTTGAATCTTTTGATGTTATTTGGGAAAGAGTTTGCATAGATATATTTTCCATGGTTGATTATGATATTATATCAGAGTATTATTTCAGCAAAATAAATTCTTATGATTCCTCTCCATCATCAAATCATGACCATCAAAGGGCCTCTCCACATGACCTTTGTTTCCAACACTTTGATGCATTGATGCATGATCTTGGCATCCACAACATCTTCACCAAGTCCATCACCAAGAAGTTGTTCTTTAAGCTCATTAAAGTGAAGAAGAGGACCTGATAAATAAATTTTTATCTCTTTCATATCCATTTTTTATGGGAGGTTTTTTCCCATGAGGTTTTCCTCCTTACCTCGGTTACATGGATTAATAAACAATGTTGTAAAAGGTGACTTGTGCCTTAGTTGCCAAGGCCTTAATAAATCATTTTTGATTAAATTGTACTAAGTATGGATTAAGGGGGGGTGTTGGAGCAATAATACATCCTTATTAGATAGTTTTGACCTTAGGCTAACTTCAATTTCCTTCATGCAATGATATCCTATGGTTTAGACTTAGGAGGGTTAATTTAGCAAGATATCTAGTTATTTTGGCATGTTCACACCTACAATGTTGCCTTATTTTGGTCAAAATATCCCATGTGAACCCTCATTAATTCCTAGGGGTGCTACCTCCTTGATTTGGGGGATCTATATTTGACTAAGGGCGCTAGTGGTGTGTTTTTCCTATTTTGGCTCTCCTAGAAGCATTTATTGCCACCTTGAGGCTCCCACTCACCTCTATCTTCTCACCCATGGTTTTATAGGAATCATTAATGACCCAACACACTTGATCAATGTTCACACCTTGGTTCGCGACCATTTTGGCTAAGTTGGGGCTCCATTGGTCCACCTAGGGGGGATTGAGGTGAAATCTCATCATGACACTTGTACTTTCCCAATTGGCTTCCAGAGCCTCACAAATTTTGTCCAATGTATTATAAATGTGTACCATAACATCTACAATATGTATAGTAATAATATAATCAGTAATTATCACCTTTCATATGTGCTATTCCAGTTATTTTTCTATCTCTTTGTTGTTGTCTTGCACATTTTGTCAAATAATTTTAGAATATTGGTCTAGCTCCTAGATCTCACCATGAAGAAAATTCTCACACTTTGAGTGATGTGTGTCTCTAAGTTCTTAGTGTTTTAGTAACTCCTATGACACTTGTATTCCTCTTCATGCTCCAATTCTTTCCCCAATTTGAGTGGCTGCCTATAACTCCCAAATGCGACCTCTAAGTGGCTATTTTTATCCCTGTCATGTCATATTTTTCATATGTCTGCAATCAAGTTTGAATTTGTCTGTCACATCCCCTCCCCTCTCACCGCGGAGAGGACGCAATGACTCGTCATAATAATCGGGCATCTAGCCCCATGAACATAATAAAAAATACATTGAAAGTAAAAATATATGCAAATGTATAATGTACATTGGAAGAAAATCTCATTCAAGCATTCAATATGTTCATAATAATTCATAAAACAAATACATTGCAGAGTTAATAAAAGAGCACTTCTCTTGAAAATGAGTTGCCCCGAGCTGCTAGCTATGTCATTGCAACACTCCACCCAACCATAGGCCAGTTGTGCTCATCAATCTCTCAACACAACTACCTCCCCCGAGCTGGGCATGATTTCCACAAGGAATAAGGGAACAACAGGCTTAAACATAGCCAAATACAGACCAAGGTTTAGCCAACCCAATCCATAGTTGGGTTTATCAGGATGCTAAGGCAGTGGAAAGGAAGAATTTCTAAGCTAGTGAGATCAACCACAGAGCTATGGACACCTCCACAAGATCTATCTAGCTTGGCTTCCACAATACCTACACACCAAACACAAGGAAGTATTCCCTTCACTTCTACATAGTCCCTTAGGCCATACTTTCCATTGCAGTGTTCTCTCAGGTGTGCATAGAATATTAGCCAACCCCTCTTGATTTTTTTGTGAGGTTCCTTTCTTCACTAGGTTTATCAAGCCAATTCTAGGCCTCTTCCACTGCTAATTAGTTCAGACCAAAACAAGGATGCACATAGTAGAAAAACGCAAGTGTTTGGTTTGTAGAAAATGTTTTGGAAACCAAAAGAATTGGTAGATGGGGAAAATCAACCTTGGGAGAGAAATTCGATTTCAAAAAATGTTTATGGGAAAAAACGACCTCCATACACCCCCAAATCGTGAATCTCCCTTCCCATCCATTTTTCCACACAAAAAATGGATTTTCGAGCCACGAAAAAGTGAAGGAGAGGTAGAAAAACATGAGGGAAAATTCCCCAGTTAGCTCCAACTGCATGAGGAAGTGAAACACATGGGTGAGGAATGGTTTGGGCACCAATTTCTTGGTGTTTTCTCACCCCATAAGAAAAAACACATTTTTCCGAAAATGATGGCTTGTCCCAATACGAAATTCACTGCCATACCTCTCCATTCCCAATGCATTAACTGCCTCAACCAACTTCTGGAAGAATTAAATGATTGGGTGCATAAGACAAAATGGGTAGTTGAGAGTTTATGGGCCCTCTCATTGAAATTTGGATTAACACTATTGGATCAAGGGTTTGAAGAATTTCCTTCCCTATTCCTTGTGAAATCATGCCCCATCTCTTTGTTTCATTGCATAGCTAGTTGTGGGTATTTTATTAAATTTCATATTTACATGATGTCTCAATTTATATCATGCTTGGCTAGCACAGGAACCATATGCATCGATTTTAATTGTCGATACATAAAAAACTAAATTTATGGTGGGGCCTTGGCCTTGATCTCCTCACCATGATTAAATAGTTGTATTTACATCATATACAATTTTAATGCAATAGGGGTCAAAATCGGGATATTACATTGTCATACTTGTTATAGAATCTTTCATCATTTGTTGTCATAGAGTGCATGAGATATCCTTCCAAGGGGAACACATTGTCTTCTAGTCTCTTCCTCTTACATGGGAGTTACTCTCCTTTACCAATTCGAATTCCTTGGCTCATTATAGTCTATTTGACACCACATCATCCTCCAATAACATTACATTACCCATGTGTTCGAATTTGGAGGAATATCATGCCAAGTGTGTGGGGAATCTAGTCACCCAAAGGTTCCACAAGCTTCCAAGTGTCTTCATGAACCCACGCCACCTTATTTTCTTAGCATTTATCATTTATGTGACCCATTTAAATGCGAATATATTAAACTAAAGTCCTTTTGGTTCCCATAGCCCCTTATTACAAATTTTATGTCTCCATATCAACCTAGGGAACTAGTAGGTTGGTGAAAAATTATTTGCAAGTATTATTATTTGAAAATTATTTAATTGGGTACATGAAAATCCTCCTCACTCAATATTTCTTGTCCTCAAGCAATTTCAAACATGGATTTTGAATAACCTTCTTTCCTTACAAAATTTTGCTTCAAACCTTAGCTACAATTTAAGTAGTGGCACTCATGTACTACAATTGTGTGTTTCCAAAAGTAAAGATATGTGTATCTTTGCATCTTGATATATCTTGTGACATCACCATTACCACTAAAATGATTAATAAAATTTATCAAAACAAAATTTGCACAAATAATATTTACCTCCATCTTTTGGAAACCTTTTATGAAGTTTCAACCCCTTTTGCTTCTGTATAATTCTTTGAAGTTGGTATTGAGTTGCCAAACTTGAATTTACAAGATTCCAATAAAGTTTCAAAGAGGAACCACCATGATTGTTTCTGCTATACTCTAATCACAATCACCTTCTGAAGTGGTGACTCAATATCCCCTACTGCTTGTTTCCTCCAAAATTGAAACCAAGCAATACCCGGATCCCATTGCTTGTATTGCGTCCTTCCAAACACCATGAGTACAAAATATAGATCATTAAATTACATAAATACATAATACAATTGTACATCAAGAAGGTACCTCATCAAAGGATCATGGACGTGCTTGTACATCCAAGTAAGTAGATCATCATGTGGCCCATACACACAAGCATCAAGTATTATATCAAATATGCTCAAATGACATAGGTGAGGATCCCATGTCCTATAATGTTGCTCCAAAATGATGTAAGATGCATAAAAATAAAAATCATCCATTTGTTTCATCAAAGAAGTGACTGAAGAACCTCCACCAAAATCTGAACCAAATAAGGACAAAGAAAACATGAAGACTTCAAGTGGCTCAAAGAAGTCTCATCAATACACCCATGAATATGTATATCATCATAATGTAACAAAGGATTCTGCTTCAAATGTAAAGAATATGGCACTCTAGTCATGTCATCATCAAAAGGAGAGATAGGAACTCCATACTCTTCACGTGGCACCATAAAAAAGAAACCTTTTGCCCATACTTCATTAGGATGAATGCTGCAAAATATGGAAGTGTAGGATGTAGGAGAAAGAACCAATTCACTTAAAGGATTAGGAAGTGAAAAAATTTCATCATGTGAAGGCTCCATAAGGGTAGAATTATGCATCTCCCTCAAAAGTGTGAAACTTTGCTCATATGTTGGTTCCAAGGTAGTGGAATCATGTACTTCTTCCAAAAGTATGTAAACATTATCAAGAGACAGCTTAAGCTCCTCTTCCACCACAACAAGTGACTGGATCTCATCAATCCCATATTCAAATGCATCAAGAACTTGCAATTTTTCATGCTTCTCATGATCCATCGTGTCATGAGAATCCTCCAAGCAATCTACCATATGACAATTTGAAACATGGGAAGAAGAACAAGTATCTTGCAACAGCTCAAGAAGTTTCTCACTTTGAATTTTGAGCTTATGAATATACTCATTATTATTCAAGTAGGATTCATTTAACCATTCATTAATCTCAACCAAATTGTTTCTATCAAAAAGCGAAGACATTAAATTACCTTCAATGTTTTACATTGCTCTTTGAATTCTCTCCATTTCTTCAAGGAAGGATGGCTCCTCCAATGAAGAAAATTTCCAACAAAAATTTGATACCAATGCTTTAGTATCATTGAATATACTAAGGGATTCCTGTATATTCATTTCACTCATCTTCAAAGACCCTTCAAAGAAGAATGGTTCATGGGAATGAACCTCCTCTTCTTCTTTCTTCTTGATTTGATCGACTTCTTGAAGATAAAGTGGTGATGTGGATGTTTATCTTGGTTCTTAATTATATGTCCCAAGGTATTCATATTCATTCTTATGATAAATTTGTATTGCGACTACATTTTTAAATCTGATCTCTATGTCACCAACATAGAGTTCTGAGCACCCATCAGTAGGCACTCCTTCATAGTTCAAGGATCCATGAGTAGATTCTCTTGATTTGCACAACCCTCATTAGTAAGGATTGTGTGCTTATCTTCACCTTCATCTTCATGTTATTCTCTACAATCACCTCGAAGTGATTGATGGTCCACTTCATGAATCTCTTCCTCTCCCTTTAATGGTGTATCTAAGCTCTTTTAATCTCCTTTAGAACAAAATTTCTTCCATACGATGTCCTTATAAGTGTTTATAGATTCCTCATTTATAGGGAAGGGTAAATATTTTCTCTTTTCACAAGTAGGCTGAGTTTTATTTAATGAGTCCACATATGCACTATTAGGTCTATATCCAAACACCCACTCAACAAAGTCTTCAAAATGGTAGGACTTAGAGGCCTCTCCCATCACATTAAGACATGCTTGATATTGTTGGGGTAAAGTTTTACATGTTTCTCTAAGGATGTCTAATTCATCCATAGGAGTAGATCATGGTGGTTTGGAACATACATATTTACAATACATAGGGTCATAAGAATAATTCTTATCCCTTCTGAAATTGTAAGAAGTGTTGCAAGATGGCAACTCTTCCTCATACCATTCACATTCTTCTTCATATTGCTCATAATCATCCTCAGAGGAGTCATCGTAATAATGAGACATGGATGGTATTAATGCATAGGTACAAGGACCATGCTATGATACCACTGTAGTGTCCTTGGAATTTTGGAGAAAATTACAAGCTGGGCAAATTCAAGCTTAACTAGTCATGACTCTAGAGGGTTCCAAATTTCACCAAATGGTCCTGAATTTGAAAGGAAATGGTATGGTGAGTGTTAAAAAATCCCAAGGTGGTTTATGTACACTTTTTATCTGACTTTAGACCTCTGCAAACTTTTTTGGGGTTAAGGAGAAACAATGCAAATTTAGTACGAAAATGTGGTCAACTAGTCCTTCTTGGTTTGGTTCCAAACACCACCAAAACTTTCCAAAATTATTGTGGATGGATCCTATGGGATTTGAAAAATAATAACATAACTCATACACTCAATGGTTGAATAAGAAATTCATTTTGACATGTTACTCAGGTTTGCACAACTTTGGCCAATTTCTAGCTTTAGACTAGTGAAACCCAAGTTGACCCAAATGCACCCAAATGACTCCAAATTCGGTATAGAAGAGCTTCAGGGGTATTAGAACATAATAATGCATAATATTAATTCTCATACACTTTCCAATTGCTTCTACAACTTGATTTTGTCCATAGGGAAAGAGGGACAAAAACTCTAGGAAATCGATGTTAAAACCCCCAAGGGTAGATGAACACGTTTGGCTATCCAAATGTAGTAAGAAACTCCCCAATTTGGGAAGAGAGTATGGGGATGGATATAATACATATTGGGATGCAATTAATTCTAGTTATTATCTCTGTAAACTTATTATGAAGTGCAACATTCACATGACCACTTTCAGGGAAATTGCTTATGGGGAAATTGCATAATTAGCTCAATTTTGGTAGATTAAAGGTAGAGTTAAAGGTTGATATAAGGATTTGATATATAAAGAAGATATAAAAAATACAAATTTATTACCCAATATTATTAAACATCATATAAATCCCTTCAGACAAATGTGGAATACAACTCATTCAACATGGGAGTCAAATACACGAAGACTAGTGATTTTATAACATGGAATTGCAAGTGTTTCACAAATGGATTTATGATAATTAGACTTAAAAATAACATGCACATGATATTAATATACCTACATAATATATCAAATCTTTGGCATCATTTATATTCAACAAAGTGCAATAACCACTCCAACAAGTGCGCCCTCAACATGATAGTGTAGGGGAATGGAGAAGAAGGAATGAGAGAATAGGGAGATAGATGAAAATTCAAACTATATGGAACTTCAAACTTAAACTGAAACTCCTTCATTAAGCTCTAATTATAGGTATGAATGGACTATCCATAAACCAAGTTGTAAAGGAATCCAACTCGCTTGAAATTGGTTCACAAGTAGGGAGAGTGAACACTCACCATGCAATGGACAAGAAAAAGCTCTCCAAAATGACAAAGGTCAATTAAATTATGATAAAAAATGCATTATCCTTCCTTATGAAATCCATTTATAAATTCATGAGGCCTCATAAGGTCTAATTTCCCTCCATGGGCTTCCTCCAACTCATCTTAGTGGTTTAGTAACTCATATGACACTTGTCTTCCTCTTCATGCTCCAATTCTTACCCCAATTCGAATGGATGCCTATAACTCCAAAATTACACCTATTGGTGGATATTTTTATCCTTGTCATGTCATATTTGTCATATGTATACAATATATTATAAGTTTGTCATAATTTTTGTTAGAATATAATCCGTCAGGATTATTGTAAATAAATAAATAAATAGGAATTTGAATAGTTGCATGGGAAGGTGAAAAGGCTAGTTCTCAACCGCCTCATTGTAATGTATAAATTAATGTTTTAGCCATGAATAGAATTGAATCGGGAGTTATACCTGACAAGTGGTATCAGAGCACTTCCATAACTCCTGCCTATTGCCAGTCTACCCATTCCTGGCATTCTGCTTGCCAGTCCATTGCCAGACTGCTCCATCAGTCTGAGTCGAGTCGCATGCAGTGTATGCGTTTCCCTTCACGTTGATGAGGTTTTTTACTGTAAATTTTCCTGAAAGTTTGAATTAGGTTATACCTAACCCTCATTTGCAGCACCCTAACGCTGGAGACATCTGTTGAAATTTCTTCTTGGTATTCTGCATCCTGTGTATAGACTCCTCCACCTCCGTTACTAGCAATGGTAGCGTCTCCATCTCAACGCAGCAAAGTGAACGCAGCAAAGTGAACCCATACTAAATTCAGTTTTACCAGAAATTTATTTTGCGACTTGTATTTTCATCCTCTTTTGCCCTATCCAATAAAGAGAAATCATTGGATACCTACCGTAATTCATTGGAGTTTTACGCTGTTGAATGACAGTGTTGGAAATAATACTCTTGACTCATTATAATCCCCACTGCTGCGTGACTCCTCCAGTGTAATTTTCTGAGTACTGCCATGGAGTTACCTGCGTGTAATATTGGCTGCTGTATATATGCTCTCTGCTTGTAATATCAGAGTCTATATCTATATGCTGCGTGAGGTTATATATTGAATCTATATGTTGAGTGAGGTTATATATTGAATATGTTGTTGCTGGTGTATTGAGACCCCATTGAACTTGCTGCATCTGAAGTTGCGTGACTCCTCCTTGGTGAAGCTGAGAGCATATTGTAGCATCTACACTCTTTCCTATATGCCACTTACTGTTTATTTGTATCTTGATGCTACGATATATGTTAAAGGCTGTGACTAGTGAGAAGACTAATCGTTGTATAATTTGCTGTACTGAAACCCTAATTTCTGTGCTGCGACCTGCGTGGAGAAGGCTCCTTCTCTAGCGAGTTCCTGGCCTCGAGGTCGACCCAACTCAAGAGCTCCGTTACTAGCAATGAGCTGGCTGCATGGAGGAGATTGAAGACTGCTTGGTTGAAGAACTGTGTGGAGGAGACTGCGTATGAGAAGAGACTGCGTTAAAGATTGAAGACTGAGCCAGAGCCTGCGTGAAGAGCCTGATTTAAAGACTGATATATATCATACATATATTGCACTGATATATTGCGTGCTGATATACTGCATGCGGTGATGACTGGAGCATGAAAGGGATGATAATGGATGTGTTATTTCCATAGCGCTCTGTCTAGGACGTGTTTGGTGAGGAGGATGCAAACTATGAAGAGGACGGCCTGTTGATGAACTTCGAATTTCATTCAAGTTGTAATGGAATGTTAAAATATGTGAAATTGTTGTTTTGAATAGACACTGATGATGTATGCACTCTTGTATGCTACGTTTATACTACTGATATATCATACTGATATATGCGTTGAAGGCTGTAAGAAGTATGTTAATATTGCTGCTGAACCTGTGGAGCTACGAGCCTGTGTTGCTACAACCTGTTGAAGACCTACTTGAAGACCAATATTAGTATTCAGAATACTGATTCTGATATATTGCTAGTGACTGATATAAAGAAGCTTGTGTATGACTGATATATTTTGTATCTACTGATAAATATGCTATAAACTTGCATTGTATTCACCTTGGCAGAGACTGTAGACTTGCAAGGTTCTTATTTTTTCTATTTCTCTTTGTCATATCAAGTTCATTATTGTAAATTACACTAACAGTTGTAAAGATGCACTCTTTGGAATCTAGTATTGGTGCTGCCCTAGCTGGAAAAGACCAATCCAAAGACCCTTCCAAGGGAGATTGCAGCAAGAGAGGACGAGGAAGAAGAAATTTCAGAGGCAGAGGGGGCAGAAGCAAAAGATCAGATTTGCAGTGCAAGCATTGTGGAAAGACTGGACACACATCAGATCAGTGTTGGGCTTTGTGGGACTCCATCAAAGACAACCACAACCAAAAGAAAGATGATAATAAACATCAAGATGCTAGTAAATCTTCTAATTATGCTCATTGTATTGTTGCACATTGTAATCTTGGAATTAATGAAATGACTTCTCTTTCATCTTACAAAGATTGTTGGCTGCTTGATACTGGTGCAACATCA
>LPNX010391822.1:293496-389677 GCA_001517045.1 Pseudotsuga menziesii
TGTGATGGATTTACTATTTAAAGACAAAGTCAGAAGCATTTCAAACATTCAAAGACTTTCATGCATTGATTGAAAAACAAGCACAATAAAAAATTGGTACACTTCATACTGATAATGGAAAATAATACACTTCAAATGCTTTTGAAAATTATCTTCGCCAACATGGAATTGCACATCAGACTACAGTTCCCTACAATCCTCAACAAAATGGTGTAGCAGAGAGAATGAATAGAACCATAATGAATATGGTTTGCTCAATGATGTTTTTCAAGAATGTAAAACTAATGTTTTGGGGTGATGCAGTAAAGTGTGCAGCATATTTGAGAAACAGAAGTCCCTCAAATGCTCTTGATAACAAGACTCCACATGAAATGTGGTTTGGCCATTTCCCTTCAGTCAGGCATCTTAGAGTTTTTGGTTCCACCTGTTATGCCTTGATTCCGAAGGAGCAAAGAAACAAGCTTGGTGCTCGAAGTAGAAGATGCATTTTCTTGGGGTACGAAGAATACTCCAAGGCATACCATTTGTATGATGAGGTAAACAAGAAATTTGTTACTTCCAGAGATGTCATTTTTCTTGAAACTAATAAAAATGACCAGTCCATTGAGAGACAGCTTGATCATTTGGAAATTTATCCTCATCCAAAGACATATTCTGAAAATGAATATGAAATTCCAAACCTTGAAGGGGGGATTCCTATTCTGGATCAACCTTTGGAATTTCCATATGAAGCACCAACTCCCCCACATGAAGAAGTTCCTGCTACTTTACTTGAACAAGAGGTTCAACTGGATGATGTGATTGAGAGAATTGAAAGACTCTCAATAAATGATGAAGCACCTCCAGCTGATCAACCAGGACCATCATGGAAGATTCCTAAATGGGCCACAAAGACACTTGAAAGTGTCCATCCAGATGAAGTTGGAAATACGGGAACGAGAAGTTAGAAAAGACATGAAGATGGAGGAGGAGCAGATAATTCAGGTGATGAAATGGATGTATCATTTGATTGTGAATTTAATTTATCTGCTAACTTTGAACCAACTTCCTTTGAAGAAGCTTCTACTCGAGTTGAGTGGAAAGAAGCTATGCAAAATGAGTATGATGCACTCATAAAGAATGGAACTTGGAAGCTAGTTGACCCTCCAGTTGGAACCAAACCAATTGGCTGCAAGTGGGTGTACAAGAACAAATACAGATCAGATGGCTCACTTGACAAGCACAAAGAGAGGCTTGTAGCAAAAGGATATGCAGAGAAGGAAGGAATTGACTATGAAGAAACATTTTCTCCTACAGCAAAATGGGCTACCATCCGTACCTTACTCTCTTTAGCTGCTCAGAAAGGGTGGAAAGTTCATCAAATTGATGTGAAGACTGCTTTCTTGAATGGAGACTTGAAAGAGAATGTCTTCATGTCTCAGCCAGAAGGCTTTGTTGTGAAAGGAAAAGAACAAAAGGTATGCAAGCTTGTCAAATCCTTGTATGGCCTAGAACAAGCACCTTGCGCATGGTATGAAAAGTTAACCGAGCATCTTTTCAAGTTAAATTTCAAACATTTTGATCTTGATGACGCAACACTGTTTATAAAGAAAGTTGGAAGATCTGTTGTGTATCTTGTGGTGTATGTAGATGATCTTTTGATGACAGGGAACAATGAGAGCTATATATCATCCATAAAGAAATATTTGAAAAAGATCTTTGAAATGACAGACATGGGACATCTCAGAAAAAATATGTTGGAGAACTACTAAACAAATTTTGCATGACAGATTGCAATCCTATATCTACTCCAATGGAACAGAAAATGAAGCTCACATCAAGCGAAGGAAAAGAATTTGAAGATGCGACCAAGTATCGACAACTTGTAGGAAGTCTTATCTACCTTACAACAACTAGACCAGATATTTCTTATGTTGTTGGAATACTTTCAAGGTTCATGCATAAACCTTGTGAAGGACACTGGTCAGCTGCAAAGAGGGTTCTAAGATACTTGAAGGGGACTCAAGACGTTGGAATCAAGTACTCTAAAGTGGATGACTTCAAACTTATTGGGTACTCAGACTCAGATTTTGATGGCGATAAGGAGACATGAGTATCAACTTCTGGATACACTATGAGTCTTGGATCAGCAGCTATTTCATGGAGATCACACAAACAGTCAGTTCCAGCAGATTCAACAACATAAGCAGAATATGTGGCTGCAGCTAAAGCAATGAAAGAAATAGTATGGCTTAGGAAGATACTTGAAGATTTGCAAGAAAAACAAGAGAACTCCACTCCATTGTTGGTCGACAATACTTCTGCAATCAAGCTGGCTAAGAATCCTAGATTCCATGATCGAACCAAACACATCAACACAAAGTATCATTTGATTCGACATCATGTAGAGGCCAAGACAGTCCATCTTCGACATTGTTCCACAAATGATCAAGTTGCAGACATCTTCACCAAAGCGCTTGGACGAGAAAAGTTTGAAAGATTCAGAAACATGCTCGGACTTACGAACACCCCTTCGGATTAAGAGGGGGATTGTTAGAATATAATCCATTAGGATTATTGTAAATAAATAAATAAATAGGAATTTAAATAGTTGCATGGGAAGGTGAAAAGGATGGTTCTCAACCGCCTCATTGTAATGTATAAATTAATGTTTTAGCCATGAATAGAATTGAATTGGGAGTTATACCTGACAATTTTCATAGAATCTTTCATCATTTGTTGTCATAAAGTGCATGGAATCTCCTTCCAAGTGGCACACATTGTCTTCTAGTATCTTTGTTGACACTATCCCGTCGATAGGGGTTCACACCAAATATATGTCTACACCCATTGAAACAAAATCCTTAAACATCAACCCCGACAGTTTTTACCCTATCCAGCAGCACCTGCGAAGTAGGTGCAGTCTCACCCGAGATGTCTGAGGGAGGGTTGCAAGAACCAAGTTTCCATAGATGGAAGAGGACTTTCGCACTATCTATTAATATACCGTACGATCATCCATAAATCTATGGTTTCAATACTATAATTCACTAGATCTAATTATCACTATGGGTTACTTTCACACTTACTCAGATTTATATTAACAAAGAATTGTTAACATCAAGATTCAGATTCACATTCATAATAGCAAAGACATCGACATGTAGAAAACCAGTAAACCCTGCAAGACTTCGCATCATTCAGATTTAACCATGAAAACTGCACCATCAAGCGATATTTCTCTCTCTAGTCTCTGCATGTCATCAAATGCCTTTTTTTTTCATCTACGACTACTTCCTTTTGCACTTTGAGGAGTTATGCTTCAGTGCTCTTCACTTGCTACTCATATTGAACCAATTGATCATGAATTGCCACCTCATAGTCTCTAATTTCTTCGCTTGCTGTGGTATGGAATCATGTCAACATGTGCATTGGGAGTCATTAAGGTCAAAACCAATCAAGTTGAACCCCATCTAGTGGCCATTCACTGACTGAAAATTTCCAATCTAGTGGCCATTCGTTGATGATGGTGTCCAACTCTTCATAGGTCAGCTTGTATTGTGTCATGAGCCACTGCTTCTCCTCATATTTCCACACCTGAATGTGTATGGCATGCATCCGCATTGGAAATCTTGCAATCTTCTATTAATTCTTCGCATATTCCCCTATGTATTGATGTGCGAAATAAACTACTCCATGGTTTCTACAATCCTTTTCTTCTTCCTCACTCTTCACTTCACTCTTATGGTACTTATATTCTCTAATTCGTCTTCTCCATTGGAACAACGGATCAAATCATGCCCCTTGGCTCATTTTCATAGCCTCCAATCCTTCCGTGCGAACGATTTCAAGTATCATTTCCAAATCCCTCGAATATTGACTGAATCATGCATTGATCCTATGAATCTGATGACCACATTGGTCAATAAATATGTGTCTTTCCCACTTGCGTTGTCTCCCATCTAGTGTAATTGCTACATTTATTGTTGGATTTGACCATTACGCAGCTCGCCATATGTTTCCAAGCTTCAAAATTTGTTGTTATTCCTCTTTCCTTATTCCTCTGTTATCTGTCAACAAACTTCCCTTCTGAATTTTTCCATTCTTTTTTTCTCTGTGACTGTCATCATTGGTGTCGTACCTAGCTATCCCGATAGGGCTTTAACTAGATTCCATTCACTAGTCTTGGTAACAATACTTTGTCTAAGTATTGTAGTTTTACCACACGTCCATCGGTAATGAAATGAACGACATAGAGACCTAACCAATGCATCTGTAACTTACTTGGGTGCTTCGTGAACTTGTTGTCGTAGCGGAGAACCATATCTCCACGCTAGAAGTGTTTCGCCTTTATATGGAGATCATGCCATGCCTTCTGTCAATCCTTCTCTACTTGTTGGTGAAAACCTATGATGAACTGATCCTCTTCTAGATGTAACAACTACACCAACCTTTCCTCAACCACTCCTTCATCTGACATGCCCATTGCTGCTATATGCATAGACTAGGAACGATATATTCCATCGACATCACCACTTCTTCTCCATAAACTAACTTGAATGGCACTTGTCCCGTTAATATTTTACATGTCGTCCTATAGGCCCATAATATCGTGGGGATTTTTAGATCCTAATCGTCAAGATTTGTGTTGCGTACCTTTGTTAGCACGTTTTCTAATATCTTGTTGAATGCCTTGACTGATCCATTCGCTTGTGGGTGATATGGGGTAATTTTATTATGCTGGATTTGAAATTCCTTAATCATCTCTCTAATCACCTGATTGAAAAATTGACCCCTTTGTTCTCTTATCAATATCTCGGGACATCCAAATCTAATGACCACGTTATCGAATAAGAACCTCGCTACTGTCACAGGTGTACAATCCTTCACTAGTGCTGCATCAACCCATCTTGTGAAGTAGTCTATAGTAGTAATAATATATCACTCACTTGTTCTTTTCCTTAGAGGGTCGATTGGTCCTACGAAATCCACTCCCCATTCATCAAATGGTTGCAGTGTTATTCGAGGTACTAACGACATCTCATGTGTTTGTGATGGTTTTCCTGTTCTTTGACATATGTCATATCTTTTAGTGTAGTCTACGGAATCACCATGTATTGTTAGCCACCAGAAGCCAACTCTGAGTATATTCCTAGTGGTTGCATGAACTCCATAATGTCCACCTGTAATTCTTCTATGTGCCTCTGCCAATACTCTTTCCTGCTCAAGCGAAAGAACATATCGATGCATAATTTCATCGGGCCCCATCTTGTATAGTTGTCCTATGATTATTTGGAAGTCAAGGGCTCTGAAAACCAATTTATTATTCTAACTCATGGTGAACTCCTCTAGGGATTTTCTTGTCTCCAAAAATTTAATGATCTATTTGTAATGGTCATCAACCATTCCAACTTTAAACAACTGTGCATCAGGAAATCCATCCTCGATGTTGCTTGGTTCTTCGCCTGACTCTATCCTTGATAGATGATCGGGTCATGCATTCAACCTTCTTGGTTTCACAATGATCTCAAAATCAAACTCTTGGAATAGTAGCAACCATCGATAGATCTTCCCCCCCAACACATGCTTATTGACCAGGTACTTCAATGCTGAGTAATCTGTAAACATGTTGAAATTTCCTCCTAACAGGTAGTGGAAGAAGTTTTGTAAGCCATACACCATCGCCAATCCTTCTATTTATGTTGTTGTGTAGTTTCTCTCTGCCGTAGACAACTTATGTTTCACAAATGCAATCAGGTGGTCAATTGCTCCTTCCCTTGGTTGAGCCAATATTACCCCCAATGCGACTTGGTAGCACTCAAAATGCACCGAGGATGTGAAAGGGTAAATCCCAAGGTAACCACAGAACCACTTTAGATTGTATTCTAACCTTATACAATTAGAGAGGGATCTCTCAATGATTTCAAAGACTTCTTACTTAGTATATTCAATCATAACACTCATAAGGTTAGATTTCTGATAGGGACAGTTTGTTTTTCAAATATTTGGTAGGACAAACTTGAAAGAGACTGTTGGGCAATGGAATCAATAATCATATATAAGTTGAGTTGGAAGAGGTTTGGGTTTGAAAGAATCATGGATAGAGGAAGGGTAGACACCATTTCCTCAGTCTTGAGGCATTTGCAGTTTGATTAGTAGACAAAAGAAGAGAGTCCATTAAATAGAGAACCTAACTAGGGTGAGTTCTATAAAACTTTAGCAGAAATTTTTTTAGAATGTTTGAATCAATGAACCTAGAGCATCAAATATGAATTCTGGTTCATAAAACTCCTATTCAAACATGAAAGAAGATTCAAAATGGAACGAGAAACAAGAAAAACAATCACATAGTGTAACACCCTGGTTTTGACCCCGTTGCATTAGATGTATATGATGTATATATTATAAGTAGTCATGGTGCGGAGCTAAAGGCTAAGGCCCCACCATTGATTGGTTATGCTATGTTTCAGGCTGAAATTTTCACCTATGGTATATCGGGGCATGTGGCATACATATTGAGTTTTGTTATCATGTATGCATCTTTAATTAAATAACCCAACCAGCTACGTTCGTGGCAATTAAATTGAGAAGGGGCATGATTTTCACAAGGATAAGGGGGGGGGGGGAATTGTTAAACCATGAACCAATGGGGAAAAATCCATGTGTCACCTTCCCTTGTCTTATCCAACTACCACCATTAAAAACTGCTGTTGTTAGTTGGGGCAGTTATGGTTGGGAGTGGAGTGTGGCAGGACTGTCAGTACTTTCCCACATGCACACCACCAGCGGGTTGACCTCATGATGGAAAGAAAAAGAAAACCACCACCATCAATCCAAGGGACATTCCACTCACTCCACTATGCCATTCTCTCCATAGTCTGTTCATTCTCATGCACAGGATTTTCCTGGTTCTACTCACGTAGTTTTCCTCTATGGATTTTGCGGATGGTGAGGGTGTATACTTTTCTCATAGAATAATTCATGGGTTATTGTGGTCTCCCTTACATTACAGTGTGTTTTTTTGGGGTATTATTTACATTTTGGGGACTAGAGTCTGTTCATTTTCACGCACAGGCATCCATTCTGTTTGATCTCACGTAGCCAGGAGGGGAGCCGCTTATCGGTTGTCATTCACGTCTTTCCACAGAGTGGAATCTGGACAGATTGTTGTTTTCCCCATGTTGTGAGTTGTGCTTACTGATATGTTTTGGGACTGTTGTAATTTTCTTGGGATTTGTTTTGGCCACGATAGGGCCAAGAACGACTCAGGATTCATTTTCCCTGTTTAAGCTGTAACAGCTAATTGATTGCATGTGTGCAATGGTTGGTCTTCAGATTGTGTTGGGAGTAGGGATGGAAGCTTGGGTTGCTTGATAAACCTAGTGTGTTTGGAAACCACACAGACAGAGCTAGAGGGATGGATTTCTTCTCCACAACCCCTGAATAGCACTAGAAGGGAAGTCAAGGCCTGAGGGACTGTGTAGTAGAGAAGGGACTGATTCCTTGTGTTGGGTGTGTGTGGGTGTCTTAGAAGTTAGGATAGTTCTGGTGTAGGTGTTATTAGCTCTGTAATGGGCTCACTGGCTTAGCATTTAGCCTTTCCCAGCTCCTTGATGGCCTGATAAACCTGACCATGTTGGCTTGGCTGTCTTGTTGATGGCCTGATAAACCCAACTGTGTTAGCTTGGCTGTGTTTGTGTATCCTTGCCTATGTCTAAGCCTGCTTATTCCTTATTCCTTGGAGAATCATGCCCAGCTCAGGTGTGGCGGTGTTGCTGAGAGATTAAGGAGCACGCTGGCCTATGGTTGGGTGGAACATTGCAGCGACGTAGCTAGTTGCGGAACGAGTTCTTTATAAGATAAGTAATTTTGTCTATTTTACTTTTGCAATATCAATTACTGTTAATGAATATGATGAACATGTTGAATGCTTGTATGAATGCATGTTGCTTCTGTTGTGTATGATAAATGATCATGTATGCACGTTCTAGTTCAAGCATTTTGTTTCAGCATTTCAACATTTTATGAATGCACATGTTCATGGGGCTGGTTTCTCGGATGGTTAAGGCCATGGTAGCGTCCTCTTCGTCGGTCAGAGGGTTAGGGACGTTACACATAGAAGGTCACTTTCTAATAAAAGTGATGGCTCATGAATCTCTGCCATGGAAAGTTTCAGCATTTCATCTCTACAAATTCATCTTCAGAAATTGAAGCTATTACAATGAAAGAACCTCTTTTCTCTTGAAAGTCCAACCCTAAATGTATCTATTACATCAGTTTATATAGAAAACAACTACATCTACTAATTATTCATTTTTAATTCTAACTACATTCCCAAAATATAATCAGTTACTAAACAGAAAGAGATATTTAATTGGTTTCCTACTTTTTAGGAGACAGATTCTTGAAAAATAAGCTTCAAAGCCACACCTGTATATATAAAATGGTGACAATTGTGTAAAATCATAGAGAGGTTTTTGTAACTAAACCTATTCCAAACAAACTCATGTTTCATTTTTTCTAAATGATCCTCCAGCTCCTTAGAATATGCATTTGAAATTGCTGACTCAGACATGAATTTAAAAATCTGGAAAAATGCATTGTAAAGACCTATTTGATTCTCCCAAACTGTGACACCCGTGTAAAAACTAAAAGAGGTTTTTGTATATTATCCCATTATGAAGAAAATCCTCTTTCGGTTTTTTAAATTCCTCTTCATTTTACGGAAATAAGTTTTTGAAATTAGTGACTAACACAGTCATTTCCATAAAAAACTTTCTCGACCATTTCAATTGATGTAGAATGCCTGAGGATGCACTTGATGTCTAATCTGCCACCTATGGATTGTATTTAGCACTACCACATCCACTGCCTTCTGGAAAATTCTCCTTATTGCATTTTCAAACTTACCTGGTATAGGTGCCATTCCAATTGATTCTAGAGATAAAACATGCTTGATTGCCATAACTTTTTCTTCCTTTATTTCAAGCACTTCATCACTAAGTTGACCTATTTGAATATGAAGCTTATCAGTAAGCTTCCTTTCTCTTGTATCTTTTGTTCCAAGCTTTTCTTTTTCAACCTTTGCAGAACATGTCTCTAGCTTATAGCATTGGAAATAAATTTTCTTTTGCATATGTATTATCAAATGGTATCCACATACCTTCATTTAAAAATATTAGATTCTATTTCTTCCCAACTCAATCCTTTTGTCTCTAGAACATAGAAGATAAAAAAGAAAAATAATGACAAAAGTGCGATTACTTCAAATGCACTAAAAAGCATTGAACCTATAACAAGTTCCTACAACAGAGAGAATGAAAATGTAACTAGAGCATTTGAAGCAAAATTCACAAGTACTGCAACACTTATTACACTGCCTCTTGTACGCAAAGGGAAAATATTAGAGATCATCAACTAACCAATGGGACCAAAGACACTTGATAACAATTAACATATAGAAACAAAGCAAGAACTGCCACACAAATCAATTGCACTAAAAATGCTGGAACATCTCATTTGAATATTCAACTTCTGCTCGACGCTATTTCTCACACCATAGATAGAATTTCACAATCTCATGACCAAGTGAAAAATATTTTGGCTCAATTTGAGAGATCCCTACAATATCTCAAGGCGAAACATTGGGATCTAAATTGAAGTATTGCATTAGTTGTATGATGCCTGCATCACATTTCTCATGAGCAACTTTAGGATCACCTTTGGCATTTTATTCATACCACTTCAATAACTCTTCTTGCATTTTTACCAACCATGACTCCATAGACATTTGCAATGTTGAACAATTCTGAATCATTGCTAAAATATCCATAGACAAGAGTATTGAATTTCTTCAACAATTCTTATTCCCATTTAGAAAATGGAAGAAATTAAATCTTTTGGTGAGTGTAGGCTGAAATCCCTTCCATGAGAAGCAACAACAACAAATTCTAGAATTCCACTCAAACTTTGATCATTAAACCAACAACACTTTTACTTAGTGGAATAGCTTTTTACCGTTGATCGGTTTGGTCAAACCATATTCAAACCATATTGCATTGAATCGTGTTTTTAATTTTTATGTCCGTAAGAAATTTGGTTGGGATCTTTGATCATTAACCTCACTACTCTTTTATCAGCAGATTTTTCTTAAGCTGTTGAGTCGCTTCGAAAAATGATGCTGCACAACCACTCATCAGTAAATGCTATATCCATGGCCCACTGGAAGGTTGTCCATGCATTCATGAGTTCGAATGCAATTTTTGGATACATAAAGGCACCCTAGGGTGTAGTGAAAGTAGTCTTGTCCTAGTCTTTTGGGTGCACCATGATCTGATTGTAACCCGAGAAGCCATCCAAGGTGGAAATCCTTTGGGAGCCTACTACCCTCTGCAGAATGTGGTCCATCTTAGGAAGATGATAATGGTCTTTTAAAGAGTCTCTGTTTAGATTTCTGAAGTCAATGCACAACCATATTTCTCCATTATTCTTCCTCACCTAAAATAAGTTGGCCACCCACCTTTGGCAATCTACGGGCCACAATGATTTTTTCCTTAGACAACTTCTTTATTTCCTTTTCAATCAGAGGTAGCAGAATGGGGTTAATTCTCCTTAGTTTTTGCTTGAAAGGAATTTTTTATTGGTATAGTGTGCTGAATTATTCTTATATCATAAGCCTTGAGATCACTATATATCTAAGAAAAGACATATGTGTATTCCTCCACCAGTGAGACATATTTTTGTTTGGCCTTCGGAGAGATTGTTCTCGAGAGCTTGATGATTTTAGGATGAGATTCTATTCCAATATTCACATATTCCACATCCTCACATCTTGGGACAAGCTGAGGCTCCTTAGAAACATCATTTGGGTCAAAGAGTTTTTCTAAAGGGACTAAACCCCTGGGGATAGTGTTACTCTTAAGCTGCAGTATTTCTTTTCCATAGAGATTGTTTAAATATTCTTGCTGTCCATCAGCCCCCTACAACTCTGGCCCAAAAAATTCTTCAACAAGGGCAGCAATATCATCTTGTGGAATTTCTTTGGGACCTTAAATATGAATTTCCAGGCACTCTTGGGTAAGAGTAGACCCTTACAGGAGCATTTTATCTTCATCAATGATCAAGCCATCAAACTCCCCAGTGAGATTAAGGAAACTATGGATTTGTTTATCATCTTCAAATACCTGTCAATTCTTATAATTTGGGAAAAAGGGTCTGTGCTTAACCTAAATATCATATTTACTATTGGGGTATATGGGAATTTTGAAAACAGTAGCAGAAGTGCCCAAATAATTAACTATACCATTCTGCACTCCAGGAATTAAACTAAACTTGCATTCTTCAAAGTATTCCATCGAATCTAGGGAAACATTTCCATAGCTTCTCATCCTAGGATGTCTATATTGATACTTGCCTTGCATTTGATTAATCACCAACTGAGATTCCCCATGTATCACCACCTTCCTGACTTGGAAATATTTCAGGATTTGAATTTCCAACCTCATAGCCTCATATTCTGCCTCATTATTTGTGCAATCGAAGGCTAATTTATAAGAATAATTTAAAGCACTTCCTCCTGGAGGTTTTACCCAAACTCTAGCTCCTGTCGCTTCTTTGCATGCTACCCCATCAAAGCTCACATTCCACAATCCTTCTATTTCTTCCTGTGTGGGGAAAAAAGAAGCATTCTGTGAGCTGAAATTGTCTTTGACTCCCTCTGTAAAGAAAATGGATGATCCCATCTTAGCGTCCAACGAATAGATGGGGTGGTTAATTGGCCTTTCAGCACTGCTCATCATGTATGTCAACTTCTACTCTCTATAAAGCCTCCTCCGTACACCAAAAAAAAGGATGTTGGCACATGACATGTCCATTTGAAGTGCACCCTTGAGTTTGGCTGCCCAGGATCTTGACAATAGTATTCAAAAATTTGGAGGAATGTCAACCACCACTACATCCATGACAAGGCTTTTGGTAGGAATCCGAGCCAAAGAGATGACCAAATATTTGATCAATCCTAGGAACTTAACTTTACTGTAATCAAAATAGAAAAGGTCTTTGTAAGGCTTGGTCACCTCCAATCCTAGTTTATCCATGATCTGCCTATGCATCAGGTTGTGTGAAGCTCCTAAATCAAGCATGGCATTGTGTAGGATGGCATCATGAATGTTCAAACTGACATAAAAGTGAGGGACATCTTCATCGATAGACTCATCTACATGGGGTCCAAATAGGATGGTGGGACTATCATCTTGAATATTTAGGGAATTTGATATTGTAGAGATTTATCTTGGAGGCTTCAACACAGTCGTGATTTGGAACTTATATTCACAATTTATTAACAATTCAGTAAGAGGGACAAAGATTTTGATTTTTGCTATTTAAGCCTCTAAATTGAAAGGGGTTTGTCCTTGATCTGAGTTCCTTGGATTTTCTTCTTTCCTTTCTTTCCCTTTGGTATCTGCTACATTCTTGAAGGTAACCTTACAGGGTAGATTATTTTTAGGCTTGCATGTGGAGGCTTTGTTTGCTGCATATTTATTCCTTATAACAAGAATGTATTTGTTCCTTAGACCAATATGCCTCTGCAGATCCATGGCAGTAAGTTGATGCCCCATCTGAAAATCCTCCGTTTCCTCTGCGGGAATGTCCTCTACTTCATGAAAGGAATTATCATGTTCCTCTTTGGTAAAAAATAAAGAGGAGGAGTTAATGTCCAACTGGTGAATTTCATCCTCAGCTTCGTTTCCATATTCCTGCTCCACATAATTCTCCTGAAATGGGGGCCTGATAGGCTGATCAAGAGGGTCTCTATGATCTCTCTTCCTATTTTGGAGGACTTGGGGCCTTCTAACATTCTGGTTTCTATTATGCTACTCTTGAATTTCCCTAGGAGGTGGTCTATTGTCCACGGGGAGTCTCTCCATAAACGTTTCCATGGATTTCATCATCATGTCCATCCTAAGCTCTTGTGAGTTAGAGGAAGAAGGTTTTTTTGGCGCTTTATCCCTCCTTCTATCTCCCTCTTCTCTCCTCCATTCTCCCCTGTCCCTATTTTTTTTCTTGCAGTAGTCAGGTTTACCTCTACCTCTATGTCATATTTCAATATATCGGCTAGGGAGGTTGATCTTCTTTCATTGAACAACAAGGTAAATTCACTGTCAAAGGATTCAACATATTGGAGCTGGGAAGAACTAGGGGGAGGTTTGAAGAAGGAAGGGATGGCATTATATGTATTCATAAATATGTTAGAAAATACTTAGATATATTCACTTCCCTCCTCCTCATGAAATGGTATTGGGAAGAATACTGCTTAGGGTTTGTCTTGTCTGCCCATTTGTCCTTAAAAGAATATTCAAAAGCTTGATAGTTCAGGATAGAGTTTTCTGGAATATTTTTGAACCATTTTATTGCTTCTCCATCAAGACTTTAGGGAAATAGTCCAACTTGAACATCATCATGGTCTACTTCCTCCAAGGCTACCTAGTCTAAAATCCATCCCAAGTGTTCCTCAGTTGAATAACCCCTCTCCCCATTAAATTGTTTGTCTTTGGGAGTATCTCTGAGGAAGGTCATGAAGAGAAGCATGGAGAAGTATAGGGGAAAATATGTTAATCATTTTCGGGGTTATAATTGGGTTTCTTAGAGGAAATGAAGCTGGAGTGACAGACAAAATTACTGTGCTGTGAGGATCTGCAGAGCTATGAGGGGATGTGAAAATGGATGATGGAGATAAGGATATGGCTGCAGAATGCTCTGAGGCAGTGGAGTTTAATGCAACTAATTCAACAAAAAATAGGGAGCATTATTGGTCAGATAAGGGACGAAAATCCATACCTAGATACTCTGATATCTCAGGTGACCAAGAAGTATGGGAGAACTCGAATGTAAAGGGGTCAAAAACTAATTCATGGAGGTTGGAATCAGACTTAGTCCTAGGGATAACTATTTAAAATTATTCATCACAATGTTAAAATATATCATTAATAAAAGAAACACCCTTAGCAGGTAAAGAAAGAGTTATGTCTAACTGAGGTACAACTAACCTTTGCAACTTCTTAGCCTTCCGAATCGGTTTCTATAGATAAAAAATCTCTTGAAAATGTTCAACGTCAGGATTTCTCCTCATATTGGTATTTATAGCCGCCACTATTTCTAGTGGAGTCACCTTCCAAAGGCCTTGCGTGTGTTAAATTTTCATATTCTTAGCTAATACATCAGTATTTCATTTCATTTTCATAACAAAAGCATATAAGCAGGATCACTGAAAGAAACAATATCACAAGAACAACACAGATTTATCTTGGGAAAAACCTAAAGGGAAAAACCCAGCAAAAGCTTCCTCAATATAGATGCCCAAAAAGATAAAAGGTAAAACCAACAAGGAGATCAAAGCCTGATCCTCCTCCTTCTCCAGCTGCTTCTCTCTCTCCACTAATGCGCTACACAAGTGAGAGTGTGTGTTCCAAATGAGGAGCGCTACACCTCTATTTATATTCATCCGTTCACCTTAATTAACTCATCCGACATGTAGGCTCGAGTTACACATGTAGGCTCAAGTAACCACACTGGGGTGCTAATGACCCACCTTTACAATTAGAGGGGACTACCTCATGACTCTTATTAGTTATTTTGATTAGAAGCATCAGGGTGCAAAGTAATACAAGTGGTTCTCCCAGTAGGACCATTGGGGACCACAAAAATATACATATAGAATATTCTTCGAAGTTACAATATTTCAACACTCCCCCTTAATGAGAAGGGTATTCTACAACAACAACAACAACAACAATAATAGGAGAGAGAGAGAGAGAATCATCAACATCATCAGGGTAACACATCTGTAAATCATTGGAAGCTTTTCAACATCATGTAGTCTTCATCTTCAATCTTCTATCTTCAACAACATCAACACTTTGACCGCTTCGATCAGCAATAATCTTTAGCACTTTGACCTTTCGATTAGCAACATCATCTTCAACACTTTGAGCTTTAGATCAACAACAACATCTTCAACATTTTTACATTTCGATCAGCAACAACATCATCATCATATTCTGATCTTTCGAACAGAAACATCATCATCATCATACTCTGATCTTTCGAACAACAACATCATCATAATCTGATCTTTCAAATAGCAACATCATCATCATCATACTCTGATCTTTCGAATAGCAACATCATCATACTCTGATCTTTCAAACAACAACATCATCATCATCATACTCTAATCTTTCGATCAGTACGTCATCATCATCATACTCGGATCTTTCGATCAGTACGTCATCATCATCATCAACAACCTGCAATCCACAACACGAAGACGAAAGTCTTTAGATCACTTTTGGACCAAAGTCTAGGGATGATACAATCCTATCACATTCTCAACAACCGAAGTCACTGAATTGATTATGGGATAATCAGTCCCTATCATTTAGGAATAGGTCCAAGGATGATGCAATCCTACCGCATTCTCCACAACTGAAGTCACCAGATTGATTACGAGATAATCAGTCCCTATCACTTTAGGAATAGGTCCAAGGATGATGCAATCCTACCACATTCTCGGGGACCAAAGCCTCTCAATACCATTCTGAACCAAAGTTCAAGGATGATGAAATCCTACCACATTCTCAGGGACCGAAGCCTCCTGATACCATTCTGAACTGAAGTTCAAGGATGATGCAATCCTGCCACATTCTCGGGGACCAAAGCCTCTGAATACCATTCTGAACTAAAGTTCAAGGATGATGCAATCCTGCCACATTCTTGGGGACCGAAGCCTCCAGATACCATTCTGAATCAAAGTTCAAGGATGATGCATTCCCACTACATTCTTGAAGACCGAGGTCACTGGATCACTTTAGGGAAAATGCCCAAGGATAATACAATCCCACTACATTCTCAAGGACTGAAGTCACCTGATCTATTCTAGATAGATGTCCCAGGATGATACAATCCCTCTTCATTCTCAAGGAATGAGGTCACTAGATCACTTTAGGGCAAGTTCCCAGGGATGATACAATCCCACTGCAACATCACTACTCCCCCTTTCAGGGAAGGTCTTTCCAAACCACACCAAGCTTGTCTTGAAAGTGTTCAAACTTTGCTCGAGATAGAGGCTTCGTCAGCACATCAACAACTTGTTCATCAGTACTCACATAATGGAGCTTTATGGCTCCCTTCTGCATCATATCTTGAATATAGAAATACCTGATTTCTATGTGCTTCGATCTATCATGGAATACTGGGTTCTATGTCATCTTTATACAACTTTGATTATCACATAGAATCACGGTAGTGTCCAAATCTAGGTTGAATAATCCTGACATCAACTTCTGAAGCCATATGGCTTCACAACTAGCAAAGCAAGCTACTATATATTCTACTTCAGCTGAGCTTAGAGCAACACTAGACTGCTTTCTGCTAAACCATGAAATCATAGCAGATCCCAGACTATAACATCCTCTTGAAGTGATTTTTCTATCTGACATACTTCCAGCCCAATCTGCATCTGTGTAGCCATACAATCTATACTCATGGCTACCATCATAGTATAGACCAAAGTCTATAGTCCCTTTCAAATATCTCATCACATGTTTTGCAGCTACTAAGTGAACCTATCTTGGTTGAACAAGAAATTGACTCAAGGTGTTCACAGCAAAACAAATGTCTGGTCTAGTATTTTTCAAATACATCAATGACCCAATGATCTGTCTGTAGTGAGTTACATCCACTAATTCTGATGGGTCATCAGCTAACAACTTTAGTTTGGAGTCCATGGGTGTGGCCATGGATTTGCATTCCAACATATTGAATCTCTTTAATATCTCTACCGTATACTTTCCTTGGTTGAGAAAGATTCCTTTTGAACTTTGCCAAACTTCTAGACCTAGGAAATAATGCATTAACCCAAGGTCTTTCATTTCAAATTCTTCTGCTAGTTTCTTCTTTCTTTCCATAATCTGTTTCCCATTCCCTGTTAAGAATAAGTCATCCACATATAACAGCAAGATGACAGGTTCATCTTTTACAACCTTAAGATAAAGGTTAGGATCAGCTTTACTCTTGGTGAATCCCATGCTTGACAGGAAACTGTCTATCCTTCCATACCAAGCTCGAGGAGCTTGTTTTAGGCCATACAAGGCCTTCTTCAACTTGCATACGTGAGTATGTCTATCTTCAAATTCAAATCCTTGTGGCTGTTCTACGTATACTTCTTGTTCGATCACACCATTCAGAAAAGCTGTTTTCACATCCATTTGGTGTAAGTCCCACTTCATCATAGATGCAAGTGCCATGATAGCTCTAATTGAAGTATACTGTGCTACTGGGGCAAATGTTTCTTCATAATCAATTCCTTCTTTTTGAGAGAATCCTCTGGCCACAAATCTTGCTTTATACTTCTTGATACTTCTGTTAGCTGCATGCTTTATTTTGAATATCCATTTGGAGGATACTATACTCTTTCCTTCTGGTTTGGGAACTATATCCCATACATCATTCTTCATTATTGACTGGTATTCTTTAGTCATTGCTTCTACCCATTATTTCTTCTGTACAGATTATTCATGGCTTGTAGGTTCTTGATCTACAAGATCACACATCAAGGCTACATAATTGGAAAAATTCTTAGGCTTCTTTCTTTCCCTTGTGGAGCCTTCAGGAGCTCCATATCTTTCTGCCTCTCGTATAATTTCTCTTGTCCAAGCAGGTTTTCTCTTTCTTGACATCTCCATCATGGGAGGTTCTTGAGGTTCTACTAAATCATGTTCTTCAGGACCTTCATCTTCAGGGAGACATGTAGTTTCTTTATTTCTGGGAGATGTCTCTTCTTCATACACTTCTTCATGTTGGCACTTCCTGGATCTATTAAGGGCTGTCTCTTCATCAAATGTCACATCTCGACTGATTTCCATGTGATGGAATCTAGGAATATAGATTCTGAATGCTTTGGATACTTCACAATATCCAACAAATATCCCCTTCTTTCCAGAAGGGTATAACTTGGTTCTTTTCTATTTCGATATATGAATATATATTGGACAACCAAATATCTTGAGGTGACTTACCTCAGTCTTCTTTCCTGTGAATATCTCTTCTAGAGTCTTGAACCCAAGAGCACTGTGAGATATTCTATTATGCACATACATAGTAGTTCTTGCTGCTTCTGCCCATAGATGCATTGGAAGATCTTTATCATATATCATTTTCTTCACTGCCTCCATGATGGTTCTGTTCTTTCTTTTCACAACCCCATTCTGTTGCGGATTGTAGGGAGTAGTTAGTTCCCTCTTGATTCCAGCATCTTTGCAAAATGCCTCAAACTCTTTTGAGGTATATTCTCCTCCATTCTCTGATCAGAGTGTCTTTATCTTCTTGTGTGAAATATTCTCTATCAAGGATTTGAACTCGAATTTCTCAAACACTTCACTTTTTGCTTTCAAGAAGTATATCCAAGTCTTTCTTGAAAAGTCATCAATGAATGTGATATAATATTCAAAGCCACTTAAGGATGTAGAAGACATTGGACCACATATATCTGAATGAATCAATTCCAACGTACCTTTTGTTTTAGTTTCACTCTTTGGAAATGGATTCTTGATGTTCTTTCCCTTCGCACATCCTTTGCAAATGCCTTCATGCTTGATCTTCATATCTGGTAATCCCGTCAGTACTTTGTTCACATGAGGTAGAGCCTTGTAGTTGATGTGGAAAAGCCTTCTATGCCATAGTTCACTAGGGCCAGTGGACTCTTTCTGAATTCCCTTTGAGTTTATATAGGCCTCCTTTTTCACCAATGATGATTGCATCTTCAGTATTATTTCCTTTGGGCCACATGAATACTTGGCCATCTATGAAAGCAACTCTGAATCCTTTCTTATCTAAAGCTGAGATAGAAAGTAAGTTCTTCTTTAAACCAGGTACATATAATACATCTTTCATATTTAGAGGATTACATGAATCAATTTTGTAGCTTGCTTCACCAACTCCTTTGATCATGTGGAAATTGAACCCATGTGTTAGAACAATTACACTCACAATAATTGCCAATTACACATGCAAATTACTCACAAAAGGAGACTGAATATGGAGCAGAACACTAATCTGTATTGAATAAGTGTACAATAGCCAACCCTGTGAATTCATAGGCTGCCACAATAAATAATTACATGAGAGATTCGAATACATGAAGATGCCATTCGAATTTAGTCAAAAGTAGGCTTACTAAATCTAAGCAAATCCCCCATAGGTGCATAAAGCACATTCCAAATCTGTCTAGGAGCTCACGAATTGGAAAAATAAATTAGGCAAACTAATATATGGTGGAAGGACAACTCATACATGATTTTCATAGGAGAAAAGAGTGGAGGATGATGAGGACAAAAAACAAGTTAACTTCACCTAGTCAAACTTTCCCAATTTCCTTAAAACTCAAAAAAAGCAGGCAATAAAGTAGAAAAAGTAGACATGTGCTAGGGAGGCCAAGAAAAAAGTAGATTTGATTCCAAGAGGTTTCCCAAGCACTCCATGACTAAAATTTAGCAAGTTTGACCACTATGGATGTGTGGAGGACAACTTGCATAAGGTGGAATATGGAAACTAGGCAAATAAGACAAAAATTGGATTAATGAATGTCCAAGGTAGCTAAATATGGGTTGATTATTCTAACACACCCCCTTAAGCATGAATTATGAGTAATATATCAGAAAATTTTAGGGCCTAGCAACAAGGCTTAGTCACCCTTTACATACTGCATGTCCATTTAACCAAGGAAAGAGGCAAAAACCCAGTGGGAAAAATCCTCCCTTAAACATGGACTGTAAAACAAAATTTGGAAATCTTGTCATCCCTCATGCTTCACAGCATGATCAGCAATCCCCAACAGTGATTTGAGATTGCTGAATGTCTTCTCACAAAAAAATTTGGTGAATATATCAGCTACTTGTTGCGAAGATGAATAGAAGAGTAGGTGAATGGTGCGATCATGCATAAGCTGTCTGATGTAGTGCATATGGATCTCAATGTGTTTGGTTCTCTGCTTCTGAGATGGATCATTGTAGATTCGAATGGTACTCTGATTATCATAGTCGATAGTAGTTTATTATTCTGATTTGAAGCCACACTCTCCAAGTAACCCCTGCAACCATAAACATTGAGTTGCTGCATTTACAACTCCTCTGTACTCTGCTTATGTAGATGAGAGTGCAATGGCACTCTGTTTCTTGCTTGACCAGCTGATTGGCCCTTCTGCAAGCATGAACACATATCATGATGTTTACTTTTGATCTGTGCTTTCACCTACCCAATCACTGTCAGTAAACCCAATCAAATCAAGATCAGATTTAGCTTTGTAAAAGATCCCATGAGTCCTTGTTCCCTGAACAAAGTTAAGGATCCTTTTGGCTGCTTTCCAATGGATCTCATGAGTCTGATCCAGGTATCTATAAGCCACACTTACTGCATAATAAATATCAGGTCTAGTATGTGTAATATACAACAAACATCCAATCAATTGCCTATACAGTGTATTGTTTACCATAGGTGAAGAATCAACTTCTTCAAGCTTCACTCTTGAAAGGAAAGGAGTCTTGCTTGGCTTGCAATCCTTCATTTTGAATTTGTTCAGCAAATCCAAGGCATACTTGGACTGATGCACTTTGATTCCATATTTGGTTTGAGCAATCTCGAGCCCCAAGAATTGGCTCAATAGCCCCAAATCTGTCATGGAGAAGGCATGGTTCATTGCATCCTTCAAGGAGGCAATTTCATCTTTTGAGCTTCCTGTAATGAGGAGGTCATAAACATACAAAAAAATTATCATTAATGAACCATGAATCAGCTTCAAATAGACATTTGGATCTGACTTGCATCAAACAAAATTCAGTGATAACAAAAATCTATCAATCTTGGCATACCAAGCCCCGGGGGCTTGCTTAAGCCCATACAATGACTTCTTTAGCCTGCACACAAGAGATGGGTTAGTAGTAAATCCTTGAGGCTACTGCATGTATATCTCTTCAGTGAGATCTCCATTCAGGAAAGCACACTTCACATCCATGTGATGTACTTCCCATTGCTTTGAAGCTGCAATGGCTAAGGCTAGCCTGATGGAGTCCATCTTTGCCACTGGTGCAAAGGTCTCATTGTAGTCTATGCCATGAACCTATGAGTAGACCTTGGCTACCAATCTAGCCTTTTACTTTAGAGGTGAACCATCAGCAGAAAATTTGGTTTTGTACACCCACTTACACTGAACTAGCTTCCTCCCTGGGGGAAGATCAACCAGCTCCCAAGTGTTGCTCTTCTGGAGTGAGCTGAACTCTTCTTCCATGGTTGTTTGCCATCTTGGATATTTTGCTGCATCTTCATATGTCTATGGATCTGATTCAATCATCAGATAGCACTTCTCTACAAACATAGGATCTTTCATGCACAGAGCACTCTCAAATTGAGATCTAGTCCTCCTAGGATCATTAGGATTTCTAGCTAGTTCTCTAGCTACATGAATGGTCTTGGCTGCCCATTTTGGCCTTGTAGGACTGTTAGGATATGCAATCAAATCATCATTATCATACATATCAAAATCAGCATGTTCAACTATCTCTTCACTTACATTCAGAGGTTCTGGTGGTGAAGAGGATTCTCCAACTTCCACTGCTGCTAGGGGCTCTTCTTGAAACTGAACACACCTTTCAATGAAGGATTTGTTTGTGCTCAAATTGATTAGCTTGTACCCTTTTGAATATTCAGAGTACCCAAAAAATAGACACTCTTGGCTTTGGGGCTGCAAAGCCTTTCTCTTTTCTGTTGGAATTCTAGCCGAAGCCCTTGTGTTGGAGCAAGGTCCCGCAGCTACAGGAAAAGCTGCTATATCAGAACAAGCAAGTCAAAGGAAACAATACCTGAAGCAACTGAGAAGAGAAAGATCAACCACTGCATTTAAGGCAACGGCAACGATAGGAGGGCTCAGCTACCCTCATAAATGGAAAAGGAGCAACAAGCCAAGGTATTAAAGAAAAAGGACAGAAGGGGAGCAACCGAGGAAGCGACACCCATACCCACGATCAATGGCGGGAAGCGTGGAAGACTACAGAAAGCTGTAGTGTGACCAGTAAGCGGCAGGTCAAAGTACAGATAGGACAACTGTCACAGATTAGGGTTTTATGGGTTACTGATGGGATAGGCCCATATTTTTGTATCACGATGAGACCTTCGGGCCACCTATTTAAGCATGTATTTTGTATTATGAAAGGTTAGCTAGTTAGTTGGTCTGTTAGCTCGTAGACAATCAGATAGTTAGCTAGTTGGGTTGTCTCTAGTTGTTATCAGTATTGTAAGACATTGAGAAAGAGTCGAGCTCTGGTTCTATTATTAAGTCTATAGTTATCTTACTATAACGAGTAGCTGGCTCCTTGAGCACGAATGTAACAATCCGCAGGGATTGAGAGAGAGAGAGGAAGAGTATGTTGTAAGAAGAAAGCCTAATAGGAAGAGAAGATATCTAAGAGAGAAGGGCTCCCAGCTGTGTGCATGGAGTTTCCCAGAGGATCTCAAGCTGCATAATAGGTTGCAGTGGAACTGTGTGTACTCTCTCAAGATATAATAAACTCAGTTCCCGTGGACGTAGCTTCCCCCCTCTGGAAGTGAACCACGTAAAATCCATGTGTTGTGCGACTGATTCATGTGATTGTGTTTACTTATTTGCTATCTGCTATCTGTTACATGAACTTTGCTTACATTTAATGAATGTATGTATGCTATCCTTCAGTTTACAGTAGCATAGAGGCTTAAATGCAAGTTGAATGTATCAAGTATTATGTATATGAGTTTATTAGTGCTTGATTTACGACAGCTAACAATTACAGTGTTAAGTGACTCCTGTATATGAGTTCATCGAGTTGAGTGTAGTTGATGTTAAGCGTGTTAAACTGTAGAAGCTAAGAGAAGTTGCTTAACACCCTTATGAAGGTTGACTGAGCTATTTAGACCTAGAGAGAAAGCCTCTGGACCTTGAGAGTTGATGAGCATATTGAGCCTCACTATAGGAAATATCTCAGTGTAGAAAGACGATATCGCACCGTCGGAGGAGCTGCGGTTTAAGATATCGCGGGTTAAGAGCTGAGCAAAAGAGAAGGTTTGCGCATCGTCCTAGAAGCTGTGATGCGATAAGAGCCAGTCCCATAGCAGAGTCAGCTAGGAAGAAAGAAACAACTTTCACAGAGAGACCCCACTGATTAACCAGAGTCAGGAGAAACCTAGGATGCTACAAAACCTGGTTGAGGACACCTGAGTCTTCAGCCACCCCATCGAGGATCACTTCAGGTGAGACTTTAGGCTGTTCTGTGGTATGTCGCTGAAAGGCCAGTGAGCTAGGGGTTTTTTTGGTACACTACAGTAAACCCGGGTCTGCCCATACAAGCCAACAAATGGTTCCGTCGCCGGTTTTGAACAAATTGAAGAGCTAATGTTCTATTGGCATCCTACTAAGGAAGAACTTAACCAGTGGGTTGAGTCTAAGGAAAGAGAATTTGTTGAGAAACAAAATAATAGTCCTAGGTTGAGTACAAAGGACTGGTTACAGAAACATATCTTCACAGACCTGCATGCCATATTTTTTGCGACCTATGCAAATGAGTTGTACGATTGGTTATCAAAGTTGAATGATAAGCATATATTCAAGAAGAAAAGGAACATTGTCTAGACATCGGAGCTGATTCACACCATGAAGAGTGTAGATAATCCCATTTCATGGGTAGTAGACTTCTGGATTGCGAGTTTGCTGGAAGGTTTCATCACAGAGTTTGCAGTTGATCAAAGAAAGAGTTTCAGCGAATCAGAGACGTACTTCTTCAAAGGATACCGTGGTCAGTACCTAAACTCTTTAAATTTGTCTCTTAAGATGTTATTATATGAAAAAGGAGTACCAGATATAGTCTCAGATGAATAAGTTAAGTAAGTGTAATGTCACAAGAGTTTGAGAGTGATTTTGAAGAAATTGGATGTACACGTAGCGGTAAGAAATATAAAGTAGATTTCAGATCTTCCTTCTTTGAAGACAGTTTAGACAATACTAGAGAATAGAGTCAAAGTAATAGAGAAAGAACAGCAGGGAGTATCCCTTACCACCCTTACACCCCACAAAAAGCAACCAGGACTCAGAATAATCCCGCAGGAACTCCATCTAGTAGTTCACACACAGTACATACTACCTCTACATCACCTATAGTTACACCGCCAAGTGGTAGTAATACAACAAATCAAAACCCACCATGTAGAAATAGAATGGGGGATGACATGAAGTTACCTACCTTTAAGGGTACAGGGGCAGAAGACCCATAATAGAATTGGTTCCTATGTGAAGCTGTATGGACTATTAAACAGATCCAGGATGACAATACCAAGCTTGTCCAGTTGGCCACTACACTTAGAGAAAGAGCTTTAACATGGTATATGAAGTATACATCAGCGCCGATCAAAACCCTCGTAGAGGTCAGGACTGCAATGATTAAAGAATTTAAGAAACCCAAGTCTGAGTTGCAATGTATCACAGAACTTAAAGACATCAAACAGTTACCCACAGAGTCAGTATGGGATTTTGATCAGAAATTTAAAGCCCTTATAGACCAAGTTAGCTTTGATTTCGCGCTGGAGCAACATAAGGAATGGTTCATCGCAGCACTGCTCCCTCATATCAGACTTCCACTAATGCAACAGAAACTCCATACGTAGGATGAAGCATTGGAGATGGTGATGAAACTAGAGGCTTCACCTCTAGTTGAGACTAGTGCAGGTATGACAAACCTACAGAATCAGTTAGGCAATCTCACTTTACAGCTACATGAGATTAAGAAAGGAAAAGAGGTTGCACAAGAATTATGGTGTACAAAGCGTAAAGGACAGGGCCATACAAAAGACAACTATCCAGTATTTGTCGAGTATCTAGCAAGTGGGGCTCCTAACTCCTTAGTACAGAATCAAGGGCCATGGTGTGAAATATGTAGAACAAGATTAGAGGAAATTTGGGGTCTAAAATGGGCCTTATAAGAAAACGTGCCAAAATAATTTTTTGTGAGTTGGAATTCAAGAACCAATAGAATTTCAATAAAATAAGTCAACCATAATGGCTGAATTGACATATTTGTCACTAAAAAAAACTACTTTTTTTGTTCGTATTTTTGACATATCTCATTGTGTTCTTACTCAAATTTCAACCGGGAGAGCTCGTTGGATGCAGAATTTGATTCCGCATCCAACGAGTACCCACACTGCATACTTTTAATGGACCTTGCTACCCCAAAAATAAGAAATACCTAAAAAAATGTGATGATGACATCATCATCACATTTTTTCAGGTATTTTTTTTTTGGGGTAGCAGGGTCTATCAAAAGTATGCAGTGTGGGTACTCGTTGGATGCGGAATCAAATTCCGCATCCAACGAGATATCTTGATCGAAATTTGAGTAAAAACACAGGGAGATATGTCGAAAATACGAACACAAAAAGTAGTTTTTTTCTTTCTTCCTCCAAAATTAGTCAATATTATTTTATTATTTTAACTATTATTTTATTATTTTAACTATTATTTTATTATTTTACTTAGGAGGCCCATTTTAGACCCCAAAATTCCTCTAATGTGACATAGACCACAGGAATGCCCTTTACTTCAGAAGTATGTACATACTCCTAAGAATTTATACTGTAACTTATGTAAGTTAGTAGGACATGATGAAAATAATTGTCAAGCTTATGATCTCATGATAGAGAGAAAGCATGAATTCTACAGAGTCTAGTCAGAGACATCTGGACCAGCAGCAGGACCACAACATGAACCGGATCGTGATGGCCGTGGTGGAGGATTCAGAGGATGAGGCCGTGGTGGAGGCTTTGGCCGTGGCCGTGGACCGATTGTTTGTTACAATTGTGGAGTTGTAGGACATTATGCTAGGGATTGTCAGAACCCTACTACAACATGTAAATATTGCAAGTCCTACGATCATACTATAGAATACTGTCCTATCTTGATAGCCAAGATTAAGGATCCTAAGCCAGCGATAAACCAGAATATCCAGCTTATTGCTGTTGAGCAGAAAGAACTAGAACCAACCATCAATGTTGTGACTTGTAGTGGTGTTTCTACTAGTAGTACATCGCAGGATGCCAAAAAGAATACAGGTTCGGAGTGGGTGCGCAAAGCCACTGATAAATCTACACCGCTTGACCTGCGGAAGAACAAAGAAACATTTCAGCAAGCTACAACTTTCTTTACTGACCCTACACCATCAGGATCGCAGGTATTGCCTTACAGGGGTGTACCGTAGCAGAAACCTTGTGACATTAGTCCTGTGCAGACATCGCAGGCTACCACATCTGGAAGGTGCAAAGAGGAAGAGTTGACAGGAAGTGTACAATCCTTCCTGCGGAGCTGCTTGAAACTCGCAAGAAATGAGAAAGCCATAGGAGAGCTTCAGCGCATCATAGATCAGTATAAACAGTCTTCTTCTGTGAGCAGTACGCAACGTGTTGTTCATAATATTATGGGCCATACAAGAATAGGAAGAGAAATGAGACTCACAGCACAAATTGGAGAATTTGAAATGGATGAGGTAATCCTAGATTTAGGATCAGAGGTAAATGTTTTGACTAAGAAGACATGGGAACAGATGGGTATCCCTAAGTTAGCCAGATCACCTATCCATCTGTGATTAGCCAATCAGCAGAGGGTATCACCACTGGGTCGATTACTGCAAGTACAAGTTGATATTGATGGAGTTCGCAGCTTTGCATATTTTGAAGTCATAGAAATTATTGGCGATAGCAAACCCTATCCAGCTTTACTAGGTATTGATTGGGCAATTGATAACATGGCTGTTATCGATTTGAAGAAAAGACACATGACCTTTGAGGATAAACATATTCGACTCATCGCACCGTTGGATCCTTTTCAGGGTCCTCGATACATTGAACCTATCAGAGCAGAGGAAGAGGTGCATAATATGGAGAGCTTCTATCAGATGACTGCTAATCAGAGTGATTATATCAATCCCACTGTAGAAGGAAATATTAGTTGGCGATGTGACAGCTCATGTATATCGGATTCGGATGTTGGTTTAGAAAATTGGCAAAATAGACTTTATGAAGTCTCAGCTCGCAGATGTGCGTTTATGACTAAGTCACTGTGATGGATTGGAACAGAGGTTAAGGATATTCCATCGTTTAATGGCTTAGCAGATGTCAATGACTTTTTACAGCAGGTTGAGCAGGAAATTCCTCATGAGCAGAGGATGGCAGCTATTGACCTTGTAGTAAGAGCCACACCTGCAAGATGGTGGCATGCACATAAAGAACATATTGCATCATGGGATGATTTCAAGAGATTGATAATGATCAGATTCTCTAACGACAAGGAGTGTTTACAACAGAAATATATAGGAGAAAGTGACCCCAGGTCACATATTAACATTTGTGAACAGAATTGGTCAAACATTCCAGAGGATGAATGGGTTCACCTATTCATTCACACTTTAGACATAGTCCCAAGGAACTGGTACACTAAGACAGAGTTGCACAGAGGAATGAATACATGGCCAGTTATGATAGACAACTTTTTACTCACTTTCACTTTTGAATTTGCGTATCCAAGCATTGATCAGGCTCTAGACATTATAAAGACTAAGATATTTGATGACTGTACCCTACTAGTGTATGCTCAGCCTGATTGGACCATCCAGTTAGAACATGCGCTAGAGTGTTACAACTTCGCAGAAGAGCCAGGTGATGAGGATGAGAATCCTCGTAGTATCAACATTCCAGAGTCAGAAGGGACTCACGAATTTGATGGACCAAAGCTAGAGATTCTAGCTATCACAGAGCCTATTAAGATTAAAAAGATCAATATTGGCACAGAAAAAAAACCAAAGTTTGCCTCTATTGGAGACTATTGGGATGATGAAACGGTCGGACACATCGCAGATTTGTTACATGACTATTAGGACTTGTTTCCTACTAATTTCACAGAGATGAAGGGAATAGTAGGAGATTTGGGAGTCATGAGGATACCTTTGAAAGAGGATGCTAGGCCAGTTAAGTAGCGTCCATACAGATTAAATCCTCGTTATAAAGAGAAATTTAAGGATGAGATTGATAAAATGATAGTAGCAGACATCATCGAGCTTGTAGAAGAGAGAGAATGGGTTAGTCCCATGGTTGTGCAGGAAAAGAAAACTAAAGGAGAAATAAGGATTTGTGTTGATTTGCGCAAACTCAACGATGCATCGCTTCATGACCCATTTCCGACACCTTTCACTAATGAAGTTTTAGACAATGTGGGAGGACAGGAGATCTACTCATTCACTGATGGCTTTTCAGGCTATCACCAGATAAGAATCCATCCAAAGGATTGACATAAAACCACCTTTGCGACAGAATGGGGCTCATTCTAGTATACAGTAATTCCCTTTGGTCTTAAAAATGCACCAACTATTTTTTCTAGAGTAGTAGTTGCTGTCTTTAGGGACTATATCCATAAATTCTTAGAAGTCTATTTTGATGATTGGACTGTATTTGGATTAATCAAAGAGCATATAGAAGATTTAAGGCTCATGTTAGAGAAATGTAGGCAATATCAGATTTCTCTTAACTTGAAGAAATGTATATTCTGTGCACCATTTGGTATTTTGTTGGGTCATATTGTTTGTAGACAAGGCTTGATGGTAGATCCCGCAAAGATTGCCATCATTATAAATCTTCCAGCACCCAACTCAGTCAAGCAATTGAGGAATGCCAGCAAACGCTGTGCAAAGATCACAGCACCTATGGAAAAGCTGTTAAAGAAAGAAGTGAAATTCCTATGGAATGAGGAATGCCAGCAAAATTTAGACACTCTTAAAGAGAAGATGGTTACAACACCCATCTTAGTATTCCCAGATTGGAACAAGCCATTTCATGTGCATGTGGATGCATCTGGCATTGCATTGGGGATTGTCTTAACACAGCTAGTAGAAGGGGGTATCGATCACCCTATCGCGTACTCAAGTAGAAATTTATCTACCACAGAAAAGAACTACACCACTACAGAAAGAGAAGGATTAGCTATGGTGTATGCTCTACAGAAGTTCAGGCACTACCTGTTGGGTGCCCCATTCAAGATGTTCACTGACCATTCCGCTTTAAATTACTTGGTCAATAAGCCAGTGTTAGGAGGAAGGATCTGCAGATGGATACTCCTATTTCAGGAGTATGATTTTGAAATCATTGTAAAACCGGGGAGATTGAATGCTGGACCTGATCATCTGTCATGAATAGACTCAGGAGAAGAACCAAGTAATTTAGAGGATAATTTTCCAGATGCGCAATTGTTTTATATCCAGATCGCAGATGAGTATTATGCAGATATTATTCACTTTCTCACTACAGGGTGGGCACCAGTTGAGTTTACTAAGCAGCAAAAGAAACAACTAGTTGTTAAAGCAACAGATTTCACTTTGATCGCAGGACATTTATATAAGCTAGGCCCAAACGAAGTCTTGCGCAGATGCGTTATGCCGCACAAGAAAGAGGCCATTATCAGAGAAGCACATTCGGGTACCGCAGGAGGTCATTTCGCAGGAAAGCCGTCTGCTCAGAAAATTCTAGCTGTAGGATTATGTTGGCCTACTTTGCATAAAGACACTAAGGAGTTTTGTAGATGCTGCGATATCTGCCAGAGGGTAGGAAAACCTTCGCGGAGAGATGAAATGCCACTGCGACCATAGATTACGCTACGGGCATTTGATAAATGGGCTATAGGTTTCATGGGTCCTATCAACCCACCAGGGAAACGAACTAGTGCGAGATACATCATCACAGCAACAGAATACCTCACCAGGTGGGCAGAGGCCAAAGCAGTAAGGAATTGTGATGCTGCTACAGCTGCGCAGTTCATTTTTGAAAACATCATAAGTAGATTTGGATGTCCAGCAATTTTGATGAGTGATCAAGGCACACACTTTCTGAATCACACTATTGAGGCCTTGATGGAGGAATTTCAGATACAGCACCATAAGAGCACTCCCTACCACCCACAAGCTAATGGTACGGTGGAGGATTTTAACAAGATTCTAGAAAATGCTCTTACTAAGATCTGTAATAGCCAAAGAGATGATTGGGACCTCAGGGTTAATGTTGTATTATGGGCTTATAGGACTACATGCAAGAAACTCACAGGACACACACCTTTTATCTTGGTGTATGGACAAGAGGTTGTTATGCCTATAGAATATATTATTCCCAGTTTAAGAATTGCTCAAATTATCGAGATGGTTGATATAGATATGATGAATGAAAGATTAGCGCAGTTGCTTGCTTTAGAAAAAGACAAATTCATTGCAGGATTTCATCAAAAAGTGCAGAAGGCACGAGAAAAAGCTTGGCATGACAGGCACATCAAGAGAAATATTTTTCAGACAGGAGACCTAGTGTTCCTTTATGACATCAATTATTAAGTTTCCAGGGAAGTTCAAGACACATTGGTTGGGGCCATATCAGATTCAGCAAGTTACAGAAGGAGGTGCCGTTCAAATCAGTAAACTGAATGGGGAACTTGTTCCTACTTTGATTAATGGCAGTAGGCTTAAGCTTTATAAACCCTAACGTAGAGAGCTAGGTCGTGCAGATGTCCAGTGTAGTTGAAAGGAGGCATCGCACACATAACTAGTCTACACTAAAAAAAAAAACAGAAAACTTTATTTTGCGCAAGCCATAGGACGCTTGCGGAGTTTGTGAACGTTGCGGAGTTTCACGTCAGCATTTTGGTTCAAGATGATGCGGTGTGACATCGCAACGAGGCGATATTCCCTGTGCCACCTAGACAATTTTTGAAAAGGGACAGAGGGCCAGTCACTTCGCCCTCTGACAAGCAATTAATCTAGACATGACAGGTATATGTTGCCCTAGATTTGGAAGCAGTATAGTGATTGTCCTAGATTTGGTAAATCTTGGTTGAGATTGATGACACCTACACACAATGTTCGAGGGATATTTGATCGGATTTTCAGCAATTAATGAGGATCGGGATGACGGGTGTTGTCTTATCCATGTAATAAATGCTGCCAATGGGTCCAGCTAAACTGACCGTTGCTTCAGAGATTATTGCCTTCGTTATAAATACACAGATCATTCAAACAGAAGGGTTACTTTTGTGATTTCTGAGAGTTACGAAGCAATTTTTAGAGTTTTCCCTGTGCAAAGATACTCCAGTTACAGAGTTCTAGTTTTCCCATTTTCGCAGCCATTGCCAGTCCAGAGTATTACACCAGGTGGTGTATGTCCGAGAAGGAACCTTTAGAAGACGTTGTGCGACGATTCTAGCATGGTGGCCTTGAGACTGCTATGACAACGCCGCCCAGGGTTGTGAAATTAGTTGCATCACAAGTCAAACAGACGTCAAGGATGAGGAGTCAAGTGCATGATGTAGAAGATGTCATCAAAGAATTTGCTGCAGAGAATAAGAAAGATGAGAAGATCACTAAAGATAAGAAAACAGAGCAGAAGAATGATGAGAAGAAATCTACAGACAGGAAGAAAGTAAAAATGAGAAAAAGAAGGCAATGGGAGAAGGAATATGACCTATCTCATCAGCTAAGAGAAGAATAAGAGATTGCAGAGGCAAAGAAATGAAAATATGGAGATCATAGGCAGCGTGAACACCCGGAGCGATTTGTTGAGAGGAAAAGTGAAAGGGGAAAACAAACCAAACAAGAAAAACTTTAGCATGCAGACAAAGGCTTGTTCTTGGAATGGAATTCATGGTTTGTATAGTTTTCGTATGGAAGGATCCAGATTGAATGAAATTTTTGAGAGGGCCGGAAGATACAAATTTATATTTTCTTTGAGATACGATTTCTAACCCAGATAAAGAGGGAAGGATATCTGTGGAAGGCTTCTGAAAAGCTCAAGATCCTTAAAGGAGTTGCTGATCCATGAAAATACCTATATGCAACTTTGGAGTTCTCGTTATACCAGGGCTTTGAATCCTTGTGATGAAGAAATGGATGGCAGGTCTTGCAAGCGATGAGAGTGAGAGCATGTCAATGAGGGAAGGAAAGATAAGAGAGACCTATGAACTAAGTTTACAGAAGACCCCCTCATTACACAAGTTATGCTTGAAGCGGCACAAGACTGTGTCGAAGCTATGGACAAAGAAGTCGCAGGACTTAGGGAGAGATTCGCAAGGACTTCGCAGGAAGCCAAGGAGAAGCTACAGCAAGAGAAGCCAACTGTTAGTGGCTTGGGGGCGAGCCACAAGTGAGTGTTAGGGGACTGTTGGAGCAGGGTCCCGCAGCTACAGGAAAAGCTGCTATGTCAGAACAAGGAAGTCAAAGGAAACAATACCTGAAGCGACCGAGAAGAGAGAGCTCAACCACTGCATTTAAGGCAGCGACAACGATAGGAGTGCTTAGCTACCCTCATAAATGGAAAAGGAGCAATGGGCCGAGGTATTAAAGACAAAGGACAGAAGGGGAGCAACCAAGGAAGCAACGCCCATACCCACAATCAGCGCCGGGAAGCATGGAAGACTGCAGAAAGCTGTAGTGTGACCAGTAAGTGACAGTTCAAAGTACAGATAGGCCGACTGTCACAGATTAGGGTTTTATGGGTTACTGATGGGATAGGCCCACAATTTTGTATCATGGTGAGACCTTCGGGCCACCTATTTAAGCATGTATTTTGTATTATGAAAGGTTAGCTAGTCAGTTGGTCTGTTAGCTTGTAGACAACCAGATAGTTAGCTAGTTGGGTTGTCTCTAGTTATTATCAATATTGTAAGACATTGAGAAAGAGTCGAGCTTTGGTTCTGTTATTAAGTCTGTAGTTATCTTACTGTAACCAGTAGCCGACTCCCTGAGCATGAATGTAACAATCCGCAGGGATTGAGAGAGAGAGAGAGGAAGAGTATGTTGTAAGAAGAAAGCTTAATAGGAAGAGAAGAGATCTAAGAGAGAAGGGCTCCTAGCAGTGTGCGTGGAGTTTCCCAGAGGATATCAAGCTGCATAATAGGTTGCAGTGGAACTATGTGTACTCTCTCAAGATATAATAAACTCAGTTCCCATGGACGTAGGTTCCCCCCTCTAGAAGTGAACCACGTAAAATCCGTGTGTTGTGCGACTGATTCATGTGATTTTGTTTACTTATTTGCTATCTGCTATCCGTTACATGAACTTTGCTTACACTTAATGAATGTATGTATGCTATCCTTAATTTTACAGTAGCATAGAGACTTAAATGCAAGTTGAATGTATCAAGTATTATGTATATGAGTTTATCAGTGCTTGATTTATGACAACTAATAGTTATAGTGTTAAGTGACTCATGTATATGAGTTCAGCGAGTTGAGTGTAGTTGATGTTAAGCGTGTTAAACTGTAGAAGCTAAGAGAAGTTTCTTAACACCCTTATGAAGGTTGACTGAGCTATTTAGACCTAGAGAGAAATCCTCTGGACCTTGAGAGTTGATGAGCATATTGAGCCTCACTGTAGGAAATATCTCAGTGTAGAATGGCGATATCGCACCGTCGGAGGAGCTGCGGTGTAAGATATCGCGGGTTAAGAGCTGAGCAAAAGAGAAGGTTTGCGCATCGTCCTAGAAGCTGCGATGTGATAAGAGCTAGTCCCATAGCAGAGTCAGCTAGGAAGAAAGAAACAACTTTCACAGAGAGACCCCACTGATTAACCAGAGTCAGGAGAAACCTAGGATGCTACAGACCCTGGTTGAGGACACCTGAGTCTTCATCCACCCCATCTAGGATCACTTCGGGTGAGAATTCAGGCCATTTTGTGGTCTGTCTCTGAAAGGGCCAGTGAGCTAGGGGTTTTGTTGGTACACTACAGTAAACCCGGGTCTGCCCATACAAGCCAACACCTTGAGCCAAAAATCCTTAAATGGGTCACATCTAGCTTGTGCCCACTCCATAATTCGAAAAGAGTCATACCATCAAGCTGTTTATGAGGCACCCTATTCTGGATATAGGCTGCACAATTTATAGCATCGTCCCAGTACTTTGGTGGAAAAGTCTTAGCCTCCATCATGCATGTTTCCATCTCTTTCAGTGATCTGTTCTTCCTCTCAGCAACACCATTCTGCTATGGTGTGTAAGGGATAGAATGCTGCATCTGAATACCTGCATCTGCACAATATTGAATAAACTCAGATTTGACATACTCACCACCATTGTCATATCTGAGGACATTGAGTTTCCTCCCAGACTAGTTTTCAACCAAAGCCTTAAAGACTTTGAAGAGGCCAAAAAACTTCAGACTTGTGTTTCAGGAAGTAAACCCAACAATACCTGGAAAAGTCATCTATGAATGTCAATGCATATTTGGCCTGACTCATTGAAATATGAGGAAATGGGCCAGTAACATCACTGTGGATCAACTCAAGAGGTGCAGAGGTTCTCTCATGACTAGCTTTCTCAAATTTATGCTCTGGGTGTTTTCCTAGGATGCAACCTTGACAGAATCCTTTGGAAAACTTAATCTTTGGTAACCCTATGACCATTTATTTTTCACTAAGATCAGAAATATACTTGTAATTTATGTGGCCAAATATTTCATGCCAAATATTGCTTGCCTCATTAGCATGAATCACAAGAGCATAGGGGTTTGATTAGGGTAGGAAGTGTGAGAACATGTATACCTTTGAAGTGTGATTTGCAACTCCTTTTGCAATGACTTTACCACTTGAGATCTCTGTGATCTCAACTTCATCAGGGGAGAATATGACCTTATTTGGAGACCTTGTGTGGGTCATTTGATACACTTATAAGAGGTTAGAGGCAAGACTTGGAACATACAACACATTGCTGAACTTACCATGGTCAAGATCAATCCTCCCTTTGCCCAAACTTTCGGTGAGAGAGTCATCTCCCAGTACTATTGGTGGACCTTTCGACATGTCAAGTGAGGTGAATGCCTCCTTGGTCAAAACCATATGTCTTGAAGCTCCAGAATCAATGATGATACTAGGTGAGCTTGATGTGCTAGCAACCAATGCATGAACTCTCTCTATGTCTTCTAAATTTGATCCTCCTTCCCTCTTCTTTGAGCTGTCTAGAAGGGAGATGCCATTCTTCTCTAGGAGTTGGGTCAGCATGTCTATTTGCTTTTTCATGCAGGATCTTTCAGAATGATTGCCCTTACTATAGTATGCACGCTTTCTCATTTCTCATTTGTTCTTCTTCTTCTGGGGGTTCTTCTTGGAACCTTGAGGCTCCTCTGGAGACTTGTTCTTGTCTCTCTTTTGCTCAGGTGGATTTTTAGCTTTCTTCTTTCTTTTTGAATCCACCCTCTGGAGACTTGTTCTTGTCTCTCTTTTGCTCAGGTGGATTTTTAGCTTTCTTCTTTCTTTTTGAATCCACCCTCGAATCTCCATCAACCAGAGCTTGGTATTTGTATGGTTTGATGGTGCCCATCATCACCAATTTATCTTATTCTTGTGTGAGAGATTCCATGAAATCTGCAAGGCTAGGCATTTTCCAGGCTTGAGCTGTCAACTTTGTGGCATAGAAGGTCGAAAAAAACACTGAATAGTCAGGTCCAAGCTTCAAGAGTATGGCCAAGACCAGCTGATCATCCTTCTTTTCGATCCCACATTGTTTTAGCTGCAAACCAAATGCTTTGAACTTGGAAAAATAGAGTTGCAGGGATTCAAAGCTATTGGGACTCAGGGAGATCAATTCATTTTCAATTTGATGTTCCCTCATCTCATCTGTCTTTCCAGAAAGATCAACAAGATTCTCCCATACTTCATGTGGTGACGTCAATCCATCAAGATGGAAAAGGAGGTCTCTGGATATGCTCAGACATAGGAGACCATAGGCCTCATCCCTCCTGTTGTGCCATTTAATCTTCTCTGCAGCTGCATTGGGCTTTGCTTCTATTTCCATAGTCACTCTATAGAGGCATTTATCTCTCAACAGTATCTCCATCTTTGCTTTCCATTCAAATAATTTAAATGGAGTCAAGATGATCTTCTGAGATTGATCCATAGCTCAGAAATTGTCCCGTCAGTCAGCAGAATGCTCCCAGTCAATGATGTCGAACATGCAAAACAAATTGGAAGGAGAGAAATCGATCTACAAAGGCTCTAATACCATGTGGAAATTGAACCCAGGTGTTAGAACAATTGCCAATTACACATGCAAATTACTCACAAAAGGAGACTGAATATGGAGCATAACACTAATCTGTATTGAATGAGTGTACAATAGCCAACCCTGTGAAGTCATAGGTTTCCACAATAAATAATTACATAAGAGATTCGAATGCATGAATATGCTATTCGAATTTATTCAAAAGCAGGCTTACTAAATCTAAGCAAATCCCCCATAGGTGCATAAAGCACATTCCAAATCTGTCTAGGAGCTCACGAATTGGAAAAAGAAATTAGGCAAGCTAATAGATGGTGGAAGGAAAACTCATACATGCTTTTCATAGGAGAAAAGAGTGGAGGATGACGAGGACAAAAGACAAGTTAACTTCACCTAGTCAAACTTTCCCAATTGCCTTAAAACTCAGAAAAACCAGACATGCACTAGGGAGGCCAAGAATAAAGAAGATTTGATTCCAACAGGTTTCCCAAGCGCTCCATGACTCAAATTTAGCAAGTTTTACCACTATGGATGTGTGGAGGACAACTTGCATAAGGTGGAATATGGAAAATAGGAAAATAAGACAAAAATTGGATTAATTAATGTCTAAGGTAGCTAACTATGGGTTGATTATTATAACAGATTGGATATTGATAGTCATATCCTAGGGATACCTTTTGAGGAGAGCTTCTTTCTTCAATTTTGGATAGAGTTTTCTTTTGTCTCGTCATGTGCTTTGAAGCACCACTATCAATAAGCCAAGTGTCTTCTCCAGGTGTTATAGACCCAAATAGTGGGGAGAATAGTACATACTCTTCTGCATCTTCTTCTCTTGCTTGCTTTTTTGGAGGTCCTTCTTCTTCTTCGTATTCTTCTTCATCTTCATCTTCTGCTAGATGATCATGATATCTTTTGTTGTTGTTGATCCTCTTCTTATATTCTTGCTTCTTTACAGGACAATTTTGGGCAATGTGTCCTATCTTATCACAATGAAAACATTGAAATCCAGAGTAGTCTTTCTCTGGATGATTTTCCCTTCTTCTTTGGATTCTTCTAGGAGGTTTAGACTCCTTGAAGTTTCTTCTCCTAAAGTTAGGTTGACTTATTCTTTTCTTGGTGTGAGTGGCTAGGTCTTGATCCTCTTCCTTTAGTAAGGCTTCTCTATTTTCCACTCTAGTCTCTTCCTGAATGCATTCTTCCCATTCTAATTCAAACATCATGCTTTCTTTTCTGGCACACATCATTTTAATGAAGGATTCCCAAGGTCTATTGAGACCATTGAGAGCAGTCATAACCAATTCATCTTCATCAATCTTATCTCCAACAGCTTCTAGTTGCTCTTTGATTTGAGAAACCCTTGTGAAGTAGTCTTGGATGGATTCTCCATGACTCATCTTGGTACTCTTCAGTTGAGCTCTTAGATTCATCTTCCTATTGATGTTTCTTCCCTCATACATTCTGGAAAGGGAATGATACATTTCTTTTGGAGTCTTCTTGGATGACATTTGAGGGATCAAGTGATCCTTGATGGAGTCAGCAATAATCCTTTGTGCTCTAATCATATCCTTTCTGTGCTTCTCCTTGGCTTCAGCTTCTTCAAGTTCTGAGACTTCTTCTTTGACATACTTATCAAGATCATTCTCTAGGAGAATGAGACCAATCCTGTACTTCCATGCTCAAAAATTATCTATGCCTTCTAGCTTGTCCTCAAGCTTAGTGCTTGGGGCCATCTTGCCGGAAAATCACAAAAAATTGAAATTTTGCGGAATGAGAAACTGACCTTACCAGGAGATGTGCTTGAATGAGGTGAGTTGACTGGTGAGATTGGATTTTGGAGATTTCAATTCTTCACCTTCCAAATCAGACTTGCAAGATTTAGCTTCTGTAGTTTTCTGGTTTAGTAGTTTTATCGTATGGCTGTCAAACTGGGGTTTGACTTTTCTAGAGACTCACACATCCAAAAAATGTGATTCTAGGCTCAAAAGATGTGTTTTGGGAGGGCGCAAATTTCCATGCAATTAGTTTTTTGAAACTCAAAATTTTTCCCGAAACCCTAATTTCTTCCGGGGAGAGAGAGAGGGCTATTTTTCCTTATGAAGGATGTCCTATTTAGGGTGGATATGATACCATGTTAAATTTTCATATGCTTAGCTAATACATCAATATTTCATTTCATTTTCATAAAAAAAGCATATAAGCAGGATCAATGAAAGAAACAGTATCACAAGAACAACACAGATTTATCCTGGGAAAACCCTAAAGGGAAAAACCCAACAAAAGCTTCCTCAATCTAGATGCCCAAAAAGATAAAAGGTAAAACCAACAAGGAGATCAAAGCCTAATCCTCCTCCTTCTCTAGCTGCTGTTAGAATAATCAACCCATAGTTAGCTACCTTAGACATTGAATTAATCATTTTTGTCTTATTTGCCTAGTTTCATGATTCCACCGTATGCAAGTTGTCATTTACCTATCCATAGTGGTCAAACTTGCCTATTTTGACTCATGGAGCACTTGGGAAACCTCAAGGAATCAATTCTGCTTTATTCCTAGCCTCCTAGGCACCCTTCTGCTTTTTCTGCTTTATTGCCTACTTTTTCAGTGCTTTAAGGCAATTGGGAAAGTTTGACTAGGTGAGGTTAACTAGTTTTTTGTCCTCCACATCCTCCACTCTTTTCTCCTATGAAAAGCATGTATGAGTTGTCCTTCCATCACCTTTTAGCTGCCTAAGTGATTTTTCCAATTCGTGATCTCCTTGACTGTTTTGGAAACTACTTTATGCACCTATGGGGGAATTGCTTAATTTAAGTAAGCCTGCTTTTGACTAGATTCGAATTGCCTCCTCATGCATTCGATCCCTTATGTAATTATTTATTACAGCAGCCTATGATGTTACAGGGTTGGATATTGTACACTGAGTTAATACAGTTTAGTGTTCAACTCCATATTCAGTCTCTTTTGTGAGTGATTTTGCATGTACAAGTGATAATTGTTGTAAGTAAAATTGTTCTATCACTGGGTTCAATTTCCACATGGTATCAGAGCATTTGTAGATCAATTTATCTCCTTCAAATTTGTTTTGCAGGTTCAACATCAGTGACTGGGAGCCTTCTACTCACAGCCGGGACAATTTCTGAGCAATGGATCAATCTCAGAAGATCATCTTGACTCCCTTCAACTTCTTTGAATGGAAAGCAGAGATGGAGATACTGTTGAGAGGAAAAGGCCTCTACAGAGTGACTATGGCAATAGAAGCAGAGACGAATGAAGCTGCAGAGAAGATAAAATGGCACAACAGGAGGGATGAGGCCTATGGTCTCTTGTGTCTGAGTATTTCCAGAGACCTCCTTTTCCATCTTGATGGATTGACATCACCGAATGAATTATGGGGGAAGCTTACTGATCATTTTGGAAAGACAGATGAGATGAGGGGACATCAAATTGAAAATGAACCGATCTCCCTGAGTCCTAGTAGCTTTGAATCCCTGCAACTCTATTTCTCCAAGTTCAAAGCACTTGTTTTGCAACTAAAACAATGTGGGATCGAAAAGAAGGATGATCATCTGGTCTTGTCCATACTCTCAAAGCTTGGCCCTAACTATTTAGTGTTTGTTTTGACCTTCTATGCCACAAAATTGACATCTCGAACCTCGAAGATGCCTAGCCTTGCAGATTTCATGGAATCTCTCACACAAGAACAAGACAAATTGGTGATGATGGGCACCATCAAACCATCCAAAGACCAAGCTCTGGTTGCTAGAGATTTGAAGGTGGATTCAAAAAGCAAAAAGAAAGCTAAAAAGCCACCTGAGCAAAAGAGAGACAAGAACAAGTCTCCGGAGGAGCCAGAAGGTTCCAAGAAGAACTACTAGAAGAAGAAGAATAAAGGAGAAATGAGCAAGTGCGCATACTGCAGTAAGGGAAATCATACTGAGAGCTCCTACATGAAAAAGCAAATAGACATGCTGACCCAACTCCTAGAGAAGAATGGCATCTCCCTTCCAGACAAGAAGAGAGAAGGAGGATCAAGTTCAAAATATAGAGAGAGAGTTCATGCATTGGTTGCTGGCACATCAAGCTCACCTAGTTTCGTCATTGATTATGGAGCTTCAAGACACATGGTTTCGACCAAGGAGGTATTCACCTCACTTGACATGTCGAAAGGACCACCAATAGTACTGGGAGATGACTCTCTCACTGAAATTTTGGGCAAAGGGAGGATTGATCTTGATCATGGTCAGTTCAGCAATGTGTTGTATGTTCCTAGTCTTGCCTCCAACCTCTTAATAGTGTATCAGATGACTCACACTAGGTCTCCAAAGAAGGTCATATTCTCCCCTGATGAATTTGAGATCACAGAGATCTCAAGTGGTAAAGTCATTGCAAAAGGAGTTGCAAATCATACTTCGAAGGTATACATGTTCTCACACTTCCTACACTACTCAAACCCCTCTGCTCTTCTGATTCATGCTAATGAGGCAAGCAAGCTTTGGCATGAAATATTTGGCCAACTAAATTACAAGTATCTTTCTAATCTTAGTGAAAAAGAGATGGTCATAGGGTTACCAAAGATAAAATTTTCCAAAGGAGTATGCCAAGGTTGTATCCTAGGAAAACACCCAGAGCATAAATTTGAGAGAGCTAGTCATGAGAGAACCTCTGCACCCCTCGAGTTGATCCACAGTGATGTTGCTGGCCCATTCCATCATATGTCCATGATTCAGGCCAAATATGCATTTACTTTCATAGATGACTTTTCCAGGTATTGCTGGGTTTACTTCCTGAAACACAAGTCTGAAGTTTTTTGCCTATTCAAAGTCTTTAAGGATTTGGTTGAAAACCAGTCTGGGAGGAAACTCAAGGTCCTCAGATCTGACAATGGTGGTGAGTATATCAAGTCCAAGTTTATTCAATATTGTGCAGATGCAGGTATTAAGATGCAACATTCTATCCCTTACACACCACAACAAAATGGTGTTGCTGAGAGGAAGAATAGATCATTGAAGGAGATGGTAACATGCATGATGGAGGCCAAAACTTTGCCACCAAAGTACTTGGCCGAAGCTATAAACTGTGCAGCCTATATCCAGAATAGGGTGCCTGATAAACAGCTTGATGGTATGACTCCTTTCGAAGCATGGAGTGGGCACAAGCCAGATGTGACCCATTTCAGGATTTTTGGCTCAAGGGCTTGGGCTAGAATTCCAACAGAAAAGAGGAAGGCTTTGCAGCCCCAAAGCCAAGAGTGTCTATTTTTTGGGTACTTTGAAGATTCAAAAGGGTACAAGTTGATAAATTTGAGCACAAACAAAGCCTTCATTGAAAGGTGTGTTCAGTTTCAAGAAGAACCCCTAGCAGTAGTGGAAGTTGGAGAAGCCTCTTCACCACTAGATGCTCTGAAACTAAGTGAAGAGATTGTTGAACATGCTGTTTCTGATATGTCTGATAGTGATGAGTTTATTGCAGATCCTAACATCCCTACAAGGCCAAATTGGGCAGCCAAGACCCTTCATGCAGCAGGAGAGCTAGATGGGAATCCCAATGACCCTAGGAGGACTAGATCTCAATTTGAGAGTGCTTTGTGCATGAAGGATCCTATGTTTGCTGAGAAATTCTATCTGATTGTGGAATCAGATCCTTAGACATATGAAGATGCAGTAGGAGATCCAAGATGGAAAGCAGTCATGAAGGAAGAGTTCAACTCACTCCAGAAGAGCAACACCTGGGAGCTGGTTGATCTTCCCCCAGGGAGGAAGCTAGTTCAGTGTAAGTGGGTGTACAAGACCAAATTTGCTGCTGATGGTTCACCTCTGAAGTACAATTCCAGATTGGTAGCCAAGGGATACTCATAGGTTCATGGCATAGATTACAATGAGACCTTTGCACCAGTGGCAAAGATGGACTCCATCAGGCTAGCCTTAGCCATTGCAGCTTCAAAGCAATGGGAGGTACATCACATGGATGTAAAATGTGCCTTCCTCAATGGAGATCTCACTGAAGAGATATAGATGCATCATCCTCAAGGATTTTATACTAACCCATCTCTTGTGTGCAGGTTGAGAAAGTCATTGTATGGGCTAAAGCAAGCCCCCAGGGCTTGGTATGCCACGATTGATAGCTTCTTGCTATCACTGAATTTTGTTCGGTGCAAATCAGATCCAAATGCCTATTTGAAGTTAATTAATGGTTCATTAATGATCATTGTGTTATATGTTTATGACCTTCCCATTACAGGAAGCTCAAAGGATGAGATTGCTTCTTTGAAGGGTGCAATGAACCAGGCCTTCTCCATGACAGATTTGGGGCTCTTAAGCCAATTCTTGGGGCTTGAGATTGCTCAAACCAAAGCTGGAATAAAGGTGCACCAGTCCAAGTATGCCTTGGATTTGCTGAACAAATTCAGAATGAAGGATTGCAAGCCAAGAAAGACTCCTTTCCTTTCAGGAGTGAAGCTGGAAGAAGCTGATTCTTCACCTATGGTAAACAATACACTGTATAGGCAATTGATTGGATGTTTGTTGTATCTTACACATACTGTTATCTCTAGGGTTGTTCCTAGTGTGTCTTTTCAAATTTTGGATTTGCATTGGTTTTTCTTGTTTTAAATTTCATCTTGTTTTGTGTTTTATGATTGATTGTTAACCTTTATCATTCCTGTAGGTACCTTAAATCATTAAAAGTTTCATTCAGCAATTAAAAACCTATGTATGTGTAAAGAATTATGTATTACATGGTAGATTTTGCAAACTGGCAGCGAATTCCCAAACTGGCAGCAATTTGAGAGCGTTCAGCATATGGAGTTCTGATGGTATAATATATTATATTGTGTGTTTTTGAAAGGGTTATGGTTTATGTTATGATATTTTTGATTAAGATAAACCTTTCTCATAGTATTGAACATGTGTTTTGAGCATGAACATTCAGAATTTTTATGATTTAATGTTCTTTACCATGGAATGATGAGTCAATACGGTAACATAATAAAAGGATACAGGTGGTGTCTTTTCACAATGGAACCGTTCATGCAATGAATGCTGATGGGTTATCGTGGCAAAAACAACTAAATACTCATTTTTCCCCAATCTGTGTTTTATTTGACTGTTGAAAAGAAGTATGAAAGCGCTGTTTACATTTACTGTACCTTTTCACGAGCTGTGTGATATCATGTTCAAGAAATTTGGGGTTATGCTCGAGCCCTAAGGTTTTCAGAGTTAAGATTGGAGTATATCCATTTGTTTATTTGCATTTGCAGCAATGCTGGGTTCAGTTTACAGCGTGAAGACTCTACAGCATTATAAAAGCTCCTGTGTAGAATATACATTTTGAGGGTTTTTCTTTATTGACAGAGTTTCCATAGTAAGAGCAGTATCATGTGAATGTTCAGAGAATAAGGCTCGCGTTGCAAAAATCTAAAGCGTGTAATTGCAGGGTTATATGTATGGTATATATTCTCACCTGCAGTTTCAGTTTCAACATTGTATTGTTTCAGCATGCAGCAATAGTATGAAATACTCTGTTCTTGATAATACTCTGTTCAAGGTTTCATAGGGGCTGCAAGGGTAAGACTTATCACCAGTCTGATTCAAAATTTCATCAGAGTTGTCTCTTTGTTAGTTTTTTAAAGTTTTACCTGCAGCACAAGAAGAGCTGTATTCATATTCCAGGTGTTAGCACTGAGCCGTATAAAGCAAATTACCTCTGTTGGTTGAAACTTAAAACTCCATTACTCTACATAGGTTAAGTTAAAATCATTTTAGGGTTTCAAGATGTCAAAAGAAATTGAAGATGATGAGCCTGAGCTTATTGAAAAGAAAAGGCCTGGAGGTTTTATATGCAGACTGGAGCCTAGCAATACATAGTGGATTAAACAATTTCCACGATCTGCTAAATTGATACAAAGATCAGGCTGGTTTAATTTTTGTGACAGGTTACAGGGGTATCATTCTCAGCTAACAATGGCCTTTATTGAAAATTATGATGATGGTAGAGTCTAGTTGCAGAGTTTAACTTTGAGAGTTAATGAAAACTCCATTGCTGAAGCAATCAATGTGCCAGCAGAAGGTGAGAGGTGGTTCAAGCAAAAAGAATTCAAAGAAGACTTCAGTGAATTTCTTGTCCTTAGTAATGAAAAGCTTGATTGGAAGAATGGTGTGCATGTCAATAGGATGAAGCCAGGATGGAGAGTACCCTTAGAAGTTGTCCAGAACTACATTACCTACGATGGAAGGTATGATTGAGTGTTAAAGTGTCATTTGAAGCTTTTACTGCATATTCATGGTGTTATACAGTTAAATCTCCCTTTCTACCTTCTTAAGAGTCTTCAAAAGATGATTTTTAAGGTACAAAAATACCCATCACATACAGCCAGATCAATCTATCATCAAGGATTGATCAAGTTGTTGGTTTTAAACCAGTTGGACAAGGAAGGCAGGTCATGGAGTTATTTATTGGCAGAACTCGGATTCAGTGAAAACCCTAAGGAAAAGGGTAAGAAAATGATGGATGATGCCCATCAACAGATAATAAACACTGCAGATGCAAATCAGAAGGATAAAAAGGAAGAAATAAATGCTGTTAATAAGGCTGTACAGAACAGTGTTGACCCTCAAACACCCTGCATACAGGAAGGAACAGAAAAGCTAAGTGATATATTGAAAAGCATTGCAGCTAAAAAGACAATTTGTAAACAACTATTTAATAAAGATAAACCAAGGACTAGATTAAGGGAGAAACTGCAAACAGAAGAAAGAATAGCACAGGAAGGTGCTATAGAGGTTGTGATTATAGAGGACACAGCCAGTGAAGGAAACATAAACACAGCAGAAGATAAACATTCTGAGAACATGGAGGAATTCATTGACATACAAGGAGTGGCAGGTGCCATACCAGAAATATTCTGTACAGAGGAACCAAATAAACTTGTTGAAGGTTCAAAACTAAGAAATCTGCCAGAAGACAAAGATTGTATGAAAGAGGATGATATAGATGTGATTCCAGAACTTGGTCAATGCCAAAAGTCCCTTCAAACATACAAGGAACAAACCAGATACTTGCAGGAGATCAATGAAAAGCTTCTGGTAGCAAACAAAAGGTTAAGGGAGGATATGGAAGAAAAAGAGGCAGAATTTCAAAAACTATTGATGGTTTCCAGAAATATCCTTAAAGAAAAACGAGCTATGCAGCAACAGCTTTAGCATTTCAAAGCCCAGGAAAAGGAAAAGGACAAAGACATGGAATTGGCAAGACTTCAAAGGCGCTCCCAGGTGCTCAATGATTTGGCTACACTAGCTGAAGCTTCTAGAAGCTTGTAGAGGTTTGAAAGTTGTTTTATTTTGAATTTGTAATATGATGTGTGACACCTATAGGACACATGTAATGTAAATCATTTTGTAAGGGATTTGATGTCCCACTTTTGTAGGAGGTCGATCCAACCTTATAGGATCTATTGTTAGTTTTAGATAAGATATTTTTGATACAAATAGGACTCTCGAACTAGTGAGAGGGGGTTGGCAGTTTTGGGGAATCATGCTGGATGAATTGTAAACATCTCTGTATAGCATAAAATCTTTGCAGCTTCAACCAGGTTCTAGTTTTGAATGAAATATAATGATGATTTGTTCATGAACTGTTTCTTTGGTAATTCTTTTAGGTATATGGTCACTCGCATTCCATTACTCTAATTCTTATCAGAAGAAACAGTTATCTTTAATATTCATACATAGTCACAGTTTCACTTTATGTTATCAGGATCATAGAATTCTTATTATTGAATGCTGTATTGTAGTTTTATGTTATGTGGTTTCTATGATTTGTCTTGCAACCCTCATTGGTTTACCAACCTATCTTATATTCTGATTTTCTTGTTAATACCTATATGTAATTATCTGTGACATATACCAGTGATATTGTATAAACATACCTAAAACTGTATAAACATATGATACCAGCCTAGTACCTTATAGTACTGTAAGCATATATTAGTATTAGTTTGATACCAGCTGTTATTTTTACTTTGATTTCATTTGATTTGATCATTTTTAAAACTAAGATTTCCTTAAGCTTGGATCCTGTAGTCTAGGTCCAAATTTAGGGTTAACATCTTCTGGCGTCGTTGCCGGGGAACGGATATAGGAAAGGATATCTTCCCTGGGTGATCAACACTTTTAAACTGATTTTGTAGGGTGAACAGAATCAGCAAAACCTGAGATAGACTACATTCAAATCACCTTTTGAGCAGTTACAGTGGCTTCAAGGAAGATAGGGACGCGAGGAAATCCCTCATCTCCTCTAAATCCAGGAGTCTCAAATCCTGAAGAGTTATTAAGGGAGACTAGGAGAAATCTGGTTTCTACTTCATCAGAGAGATTTAAATTACCAGAAACTTTAGAGATCCCTGAATCTGCATTTTTTCCAAGTCCTTCTCTAAATCCACAGTCAGAAAAAGAGCGTGAGGAGTTAGACTTGTTATCTACCTCTTTGAAAGTTGAAAAGTTGCAGGTCTTTACAAATCCTTTAATACCAGAACAAGTTAAGCTTGAAGCATTGAAAACTCCTTCAATCCATTCCCATCTGCTTAAGACTATCCCAGTAAATCAACCAAGTCCTAGTATTTTGTCCTCCTCATCACAGCAGTCAAGTGGTGTTCAATTGAATACAAACCCTAAAATGGCCCAGCCACCACCAAATCGAATGGCTGCTATGATAGCAGCTAGATATGCTCCCCTTGTTTTTCCTCAGGCCCTTAATGCTCTCCCAGGAGGAGATTATCAGAAATACATGCCAAGGTTTGATGCCCAGGGAGATGTTACTGCAGAACAACATTGGGATATGTTTGTAGCCTTTACAGATAATCAAAATTATGAACATTCTGATGTTTGGATGAGAGTATTTGTCCAAAGTCTAGAGGGTGAGGTTAGAACGTGGTTTCGGAATTTACCAGCAAACTCCATAGATGGTATTGATGCCTTAGAAGAAGTATTTCTGAAACACTGGGGGGACACGAAGGACTTCATGTATTACCAAACAGAGTTTGAGTCTTTAAGAAGAAAAAAGGATGAAACTGTTGGAGAATTCACTAAAATATTTAACAAGGTATATAGCAAGATCCCAGCTCAAATAAAACCTACTGAGATATCAGCAATGATGTCTTATGCAAACTCATTCAATTCTGATTTTTCCTTGCTATTAAGAGAAAGAAAGTCAGATTCATTGCAAAACATCCAAAATGCAGCATCAGAAGTAGAATCAAATATTTTGGCCTCCAATAGATTAAAAGATGAGACAGAACACCAAAGTATGGACAGAAAAGGGAAGAAAGCAGTCAGTACATCCAAGCAGGTAGGAAGGTCATCAGATGGCAGGATTGATGAAANGAGACAGAACACCAAACTATGGATAGAAAAGGAAATAAAGTAGTCAGTACATCCAAACAGGTAGGAAGGTCATCAGATGGAAGAATGGATGAAATGGGTAAACTCCTAAAACATTTGTCTGATAAGATTGACAGATTGGAGGTGGGAAGTAGAAACAAAAATCAAAATAGGGCCATGCCTGACAATGATAGAAATCCTAATCCATTCAGAAGACCTTTTGCCCCTATATTTTTCCCAAGAGAAAGAATAAATAATGATATACAGAGGGAGAGACAAGAAAATGAAGAACAAAAAATTCAGCCTCCCTTTCAAAACAATAATATTAGAGGGGATGAATCATATGAATTGGATGAAGGTGAGTTAGATGAACTTGAAGATGAAGAACAGAATATTAGTCAGTTTGATGATGATGCTCTTTCACATTTTGTAACTCGAGCTGATTATCAGTATGCCACAGAATTTGATCAGTATGAAGAGGATGACTATCAAATGTCCATGCCAAAGGTCTGTCAGCAATTGCCACAAAATTCATATGGTTTGAGGTCAGGTGTGAAACCTGCAACACAAACCAGGAAGCTGGTGAAAGCTTCTTCTTTAAAACAAAATCTTCCTGCAAACCAGAAACAAACTCTAAAACAGAGAAAGGATGAAGATGTGAGTTCCCAAGAGGTTAGCAAGTCAGTTGGTGGTTTTAATTTTGAACATGAAATTAATAAGGTTAAAATCCCTCTACCTTTGACCGAGTTGATTAAAAGAAAAATTTACAGGGAGGCAACCTTCAAATCCTTCAGCAATGCAGTGAATCCTAGTCTGATTCCCTCTGATGAAATTAATCTTCAGGATGAGAATCCTACAATTATTGTAGGATCTAAAACGTTTGATCAACCGGATGATAACTCAGAATATCCTCCACCATTTTATGTGACTTTTTCTGTGCATGATCAATTGCTGCATAACTGTTTACTGGATTCTGGAGCTTCACACAATCTTATGCCTAAAGCAGTCATGGAAGCTTTAGGACTGAGTGTAACAAAGCCTTACCATGATTTATATGCATTTGACTCCAGGGCAGTCAAATGTATTGGGGTGATTAAGGATTTGGTTGTGAATCTAACTCAGGTACCCATGAAAAGTATATTGATGGACATTGTGGTTGCAGATATATCTCCTAAGTTTGGCATGCTGTTATCCAGATCATGGGCAAAAAAGGTAGGAGGGACTTTGCAGATGGATCTCTCGTATGCTACAATTCCTGTTTTTGGTGGTGAATTCAGAAGATTATACAGGGAGGTTCAAATGGCATACTTGGTGAGTGACAGCAAACATCCTAATAATCACCCTATTTATGCTATTGATGAAAACTTTGGGTCTTGCATGTTGCAACTGAATGATGAATCTGAAGGTATTTTAAAGGTAGAAAAAGATATCAAAATTCAGGTACAGAGAGAGGAACCTGATGGCTTGTGGCAAATGCACTTCGATGGTGCTTCAAGTAAGGAAGGGGCAGGTGCTGGAGTGTTATTGATTTCAGTTGGAGGTGAGGCTATCTCCCTTATGTTTAAATTGGAGTTCAAAACAACGAACAATACTGCTGAATATGAGGCTCTGATCCTTGGATTAAGGGCAGCAAAAGACTTGGGCATTAAGGAGCTTGCTGTGTTTGGCGACTCCGAATTAATAATCCAGCAAGTAAAAAAGGTGTACCAGGTAAAGCAGCAGTTGTTGAAAGTTTATAGGAATGAAGTCTGGGATTTAATTGAAAATTATTTCATAGCCTTTAATATCACCTTTGTCCCGAGAGAGTATAATGAAACAACTAATTCTTTAGCCTTAGCAGCAGCTTACTTTAAAGTGCCAAAGGTCACTTATCTTAAATACCCAATTGATGTTAGATACAGACCTGCTGTCCCTGACAATATTAAGCATTGGACGGTTTTTAATGATGATCTAGAAATAAAAGAATTTTTGGAATTGGTTGGAGAATTTTCAGATGATATTGTTGAGCAGGAACAGGATTCAGAATGGGCAGAAAATGAACCCTGCATAAACAATTCAATTGCTGAGCATAAAATTGTGGATTTAAAGGGGAATTTTATTCCTAAAGGATTGGTTCCTTTAGAGAGACTGTTTTCCAAGGATGATACATTGATGAAACCTACCTTACAAACTACTGAAGAAAATGTTATGGAATATAACATTGGTTCTGAAAAGTAGCCCCAAATGATAAAACTGTCAAAATTATTGTCAGATGATGAAAGAGGAAAATATCTAGCTTTGCTGAAAGAATATAAGGACATTTTTGCTTGGTCTTACCAGGATTTAAAAACATATGACACCAGCATAATTCAGCACAAGATCCCTTTAAAGCCAAATACTAAGCCTTTCAGACAGAAGCTTAGAAGGTTAAATCCAGCATTGCTGCCAGTGATTGAAAAAGAGGTTAAAAAACTGTTAGATGCAAAAATAATTGTGCCATTAAGATATTCGTCTTGGGTGGCTAATTTAGTCCCTGTACGGAAGAAAAATGGAGAGATAAGATTATGTGTAGACTTCCGTAACCTAAACAAATCTTGCCTCAAAGATAATTATTCATTGCCAAAGATAGATCAGATTTTACAGAGGGTAGTGGGTGCACACAGGATTTCAATGATTGATGGATTTTCTGGTTATAACCAGATTGCTGTTCAGCCAGAAGACAGAGAGAAAACAGCCTTCACCACGCCATGGGGAACCTTTATGTATGATAAAATGCCGTTTGGTCTCATGAATGCAGGTGCCACTTTTCAGAGAGCTATGGATATAGCTTTTGTGGGTGAAAATGAGAAATTTGTAGTGATATATCAGGATGATATTACAGTATTTTCTAAATCCAATGAAGAGCATCTTAAACACTTGAAACAAATTTTTGTCAAATGTAGGAAGTTTGGTCTATCACTTAATCCTAAAAAATCTCATTTTGCTCTAACAGAAGGCAAACTATTAGGCCATATTGTCTCTGCTGAGGGAATAAAGATAGATCCAGAGAGAGTCAAGGCTATTCTAAAAATCAGCATCCCCAGAAACAAAAAAGAAATTCAGTCCTTTGTTGGAAAAATCAACTTCTTGAGGTGATTTATTCCAAATTTCGCAGAGATAATAAAGCATATCACTCAAATGCTTAAAAAGGACAGCGAGGTTAAATGGTCTAAACAAGCTAAACAGGCATTTGAAAACATAAAACAAGCATTGATAGAAGCTCCTGTCTTGATGGCTCCCGATTACACAAAGGATTTTGCCATATTTTCATTTGCATCAGAGGATACTATTGCTGCTGTGTTGTTACAAAAGAATTCTGATGGTTTGGAACAACCCATATCATTCTTCAGTAAAACATTAAGGGATTCTGAACTGAAGTATAATATAATGGAAAAACAGGCTTATGCCTTAGTTAAAGCTCTAAAATTCTTTAGAATATATGTTTTACATTCTAAAGTTGTGGCATATGTCCCAAATGCAGCAGTTAAAGAAATTCTGGCACAGCCCGACAGCGAAGGTAAGAGAGGTAGATGGATAGCCAAGGTCATGGAATATGACATAGAAATTAAGCCAACAAAATTGGTAAAAGGACAAGGCTTGGCTAAGCTTCTCACAGAGTCAAATTGCCAGGTTTTGAACCTTCACATCATGGCAGAACAGTCAGCACAGAGTCTGAGTACAGAGCACAGTAAAGAGCAGATTTATAATAGGTATGCTGATTCTGATTGGTATAGGGATGTGGTCTATTTTCTTTTGTATTTACAGTGCCCTCTTGAATTGAACAGGAGTGAATGCAGATCCTTGAAACTAAAAGCAATGAAGTATGTTCTGAAAGATCAGATATTGTATTGGAAGGACCCGGGAGGTATACTGTTGAAATGCTTGGAGAAATATGAAATTGATGCTGTTATCGCAGAGTTGCATAGTGGAGTATGTGGAGGACATAAGTATTGGAAAGAAACTGCCTTCAAAATCTTGAGAGCAGGATACTACTGGCCTACCTTGTTCTCAGATGTGTTTCAGCAGGTTAGATCATGTATTGAATGTCAGAAATTTGCAGGTAAGCAAAAGATTCAATCCTTACCATTAAAGCCTATTTCTGTGAATGGTCCATTTCAGCAGTGGGGACTAGATTTTATTGGTGAAATTCATCCCCCATCTAGTGGACAGCATAAATGGATCTTGGCTGCTACCGATTTCTTCACAAAATGGGTGGAAGCAATTCCAACAAGGAGAGCAACAGAACAGGTAATAATTACTTTCCTCCAAGAAAACATTCTGAGTAGGTTTGGATGCCCTAGAAAATTGCTCACTGACAATGCCCCTGCTTTCAAGTAAAAAAGGATGGTAAATTTTTGTCAGGAGAATAACATTAACCTTAAGCAATCTACACCATACTATCCCCAAGGCAATGGATTAGCAGAATCAAGCAACAAAAACATTGTAAGCAGTATTAAGAAAATGTTGTTTGAGAATAAACGAAGTTGGGACAGCAAACTGAAGTTTGCTCTGTGGGATGATAGGGTAACAATCAAGAAATCAACTGGAACATCCCCTTTCCAACTGGTTTATGGGACTGATGCTGTTTTTCCTATCCATTTAGTCAATCCAGTCATGAAGTTTGTGCAGGAAATTGAAGAAGAGCCAGATGATATTAGGAGGAGAATGTTTCAAATTGTGCAGTTGCAGCAAGAAAGAGAAGCCATCAAGGATATAGCTGAGAAACATTAGAAAAGAATGAAATACAATTTTGATAAAAGGGTTAAAAAAGATTTGTTTACAGTTGGTGATCTGGTGCTCAGATGGGATGCCAGAAAAGATGAAAAAGGTAAGCACGGAAAATTTGATAACTTGTGGATAGGACCTTTTTCCATTATGAAGATCCTGGGAAATAATACTTTTGTCTTGCAAAATTTGAGAGGTGAAGAGATTATGGGTCCAGTCAATGGACGCTTCTTAAAACCTTTTTACACAGTGTAAAAGACAAAGTGTCACTGTACATAGTCATTGTATATATCATTGATTGCAAATAAGACTCCAGCCCAATGGATAAAGCACTGGTCAGCAAGTTCTCAAAGTCTTTGAAAAGAAACTTTGTCCCCAGACGGAGCCAGATGTTATCTCTAGGGTTGTTCCTAGTGTGTCTTTTCAAATTTTGGATTTGCATTGGTTTTTCTTGTTTTAAATTTCATCTTGTTTTGTGTTTTATGATTGATTGTTAACCTTTATAATTCCTTTAGGTACCTTAAATCATTAAAAGTTTCATTCAGCAATTAAAAACCTATGTATGTGTAAAGAATTATGTATTACATGGTAGATTTTGCAAACTGGCAGCGAATTCCCAAACTGGCAGCAATTTGAGAGCGTGCAGCATATGGAGTTCTGATGGTATAATATATTATATTGTGTGTTTTTGAAAGGGTTATGGTTTATGTTATGATATTTTTGATTAAGATAAACCTTTCTCATAGTATTGAACATGTGTTTTGAGCATGAACATTCGGCATTTTTATGATTTAATGTTCTTTACCATGGAATGATGAGTCAATACGGTAACATAATAAAAGGATACAGGTGGTGTCTTTTCACAATGGAACCGTTCATGCAATGAATGCTGATGGGTTATCATGGCAAAAACAACTAAATACTCATTTTTCCCCAATCTGTGTTTTATTTGACTGTTGAAAAGAAGTATGAAAGCACTGTTTTCATTTACTGTACCTTTTCACGAGCTGTGTTATATCATGTTCAAGAAATTTGGGGTTATGCTCGAGCCCTAAGGTTTTCAGGGTTAAGATTGGAGTATATCCATTTGTTTATTTGCATTTGCAGCAATGCTGGGTTCAGTTTACAGCATGAAGACTCTACAGCATTATAAAAGCTCCTGTGTAGAATATACATTTTGAGGGTTTTTCTTTATTGACAGAGTTTCCATAGTAAGAGCAGTATCATGTGAATGTTCAAAGAATAAGGCTCGCGTTGCAAAAATCTAAAGCGTGTAATTGCAGGGTTATATGTATGGTATATATTCTCACCTGCAGTTTCAGTTTCAACATTGTATTGTTTCAGCATGCAGCAATAGTATGAAATACTCTGTTCTTGATAATACTCTGTTCAAGGTTTCATAGGGGCTGCAAGGGTAAGACTTATCACCAGTCTGATTCAAAATTTCATCAGAGTTGTCTCTTTGTTAGTTTTTTAAAGTTTTACCTGCAGCACAAGAAGAGCTGTATTCATATTCCAGGTGTTAGCACTGAGCCGTATAAAGCAAATTACCTCTGTTGGTTGAAACTTAAAACTCCATTACTCTACACAGGTTAAGTTAAAATCATTTTAGGGTTTCAGGATGTCAAAAGAAATTGAACATGATGAGCCTAAGCTGATTGAAAAGAAAAGGCCTGGAGGTTTTATATGCAGACTGGAGCCTAGCAATACACAGTGGATTAAACAATTTCCACGATCTGCTAAATTGATACAAAGATCAGGCTGGTTTAATTTTTGTGACAGGTTACAGGGGTATCATTCTTAGCTAACAATGGCCTTTATTGAAAATTATGATGATGGTAGAGTCCAGTTGCAGAGTTTAACTTTGAGAGTTAATGAAAACTCCATTGCTGAAGCAATCAATGTGCCAGCAGAAGGTGAGAGGTGGTTCAAGCAAAAAGAATTCAAAGAAGACTTCAGTGAATTTCTTGTCCTTAGTAATGAAAATCTTGATTGGAAGAATGGTGTGCATGTCAATAGGATGAAGCTAGGATGGAGAGTACCCTTAGAAGTTGTCCAGAACTACATTACCTGCGATGGAAGGTATGATCGAGTGTTAAAGTGTCATTTGAAGCTTTTACTGCATATTCATGGTGTTATACAGTTAAATCTCCCTTTCTACCTTCTTAAGAGTCTCCAAAAGATGATTTTTAAGGTACAAAAATACCCATCACATACAGCCAGATCAATCTATCATCAAGGATTGATCAAGTTGTTGGTTTTAAACCAGTTGGACAAGGAAGGCAGGTCATGGAGTTCTTTATTGGCAGAACTCGGATTCAGTGAAAACCCTAAGGAAAAGGGTAAGAAAATGATGGATGATGCCCATCAACAGATAATAAACCCTGCAAATGCAAATCAGAAGGATAAAAAGGAAGAAATAAATGCTGTTAATAAGGCTGTACAGAACAGTGTTGACCCTCAAACACCCTGCATACAGGAAGGAACAGAAAAGCTCAGTGATATATTGAAAAGTATTGCAGCTAAAAAGACAATTTGTAAACAGCTATTTAATAAAGATAAACCAAGGACTAGATTAAGGGAGAAACTGCAAACAGAAGAAAGAATAGCATAGGAAGGTGCTAGAGAGGTTGTGATTATAGAGGACACAGCCAGTGAAGGAACCATAAACATAGCAGAAGATAAACATTCTGAGAACATGGAGGAATTCATTGACATACAAGGAGTGGCAGGTGCCATACAAGAAATATTCTGTACAGAGGAACCAAATAAACTTGTTGAAGGTTCAAAACTAAGAAATCTGCCAGAAGACAAAGATTGTATGAAAGAGGATGATATAGATGTGATTCCAGAACTTGGTCAATGCCAAAGGTCCCTTCAAACATACAAGGAACAAACCAGATACTTGCAGGAGATCAATGAAAAGCTTCTGGTAGCAAACAAAAGGTTAAGGGAGGATATGGAAGAAAAAGAGGCAGAATTTCAAAAACTATTGATGGTTTCCAGAAATATCCTTAAAGAAAAACGAGCTATGCAGCAGCAGCTTGAGCATTTCAAAGCCCAGGAAAAGGAAAAGGACAAAGACATGGAATTGGCAAGACTTCAAAGGCGCTCCCAGGTGCTCAATGATTTGGCTACTCTAGCTGAATCTTCTAGAAGCTTGTAGAGGTTTGAAAGTTGTTTTATTTTGAATTTGTAATATGATGTGTGACACCTATAGGACACATGTAATGTAAATCATTTTGCAAGGGATTTGATGTCCCACTTTTGTAGGAGGTCGATCCAACCTTATAGGATCTATTGTTAGTTTTAGATAAGATCTTTTTGATACAAATAGGACTCTCGAACTAGTGAGAGGGGGTTGGCAGTTTTGGGGAATCATGCTGGATGAATTGTAAACATCTCTGTATAGCATAAAATCTTTGCAGCTTCAACCAGGTTCTAGTTTTGAATGAAATATAATGATGATTTGTTTCTGTACTTCATGAACTGTTTCTTTGGTAATTCTTTTAGGTATATGGTCACTCAAATTCCATTACTCTAATTCTTATCAGAAGAAACAGTTATCTTTAATATTCATACACAGTCACAGTTTCACTTTATGTTATCAGGATCATAGAATTCTTATTATTGAATGCTGTATTGTAGTTTTATGTTATGTGGTTTCTATGATTTGTCTTGCAACCCTCATTGGTTTACCAGCCTATCTTATATTTTGATTTTCTTGTTAATACCTGTATGTAATTATCTTTGACATATACCAGTGATATTGTATAAACATACCTAAAACTGTATAAACATATGATACCAGCCTAGTACCTTATAGTATTGTAAGCATATATTAGTATTAGTTTGATACCAGCTGTTATTTTTACTTTGATTTCATTTGATTTGATCATTTTTAAAACTAAGATTTCCTTAAGCTTGGATCCTGTAGTCTAGGTCCAACTTTAGGGATAACACATACTAGACCTGATATTTATTATGCAGTAAGTGTGGCTTCTAGATACATGGATCAGCCTCATGAGATCCATTGGAAAGCAACCAAAAGGATCCTTAACTTTGTTCAGGGAACAAGGACACACGAGATCTTCTATAAAGCAAAATCTGATCTTGATTTGATTGGGTTTACTGACAGTGATTGGGAAGGTGATAGCACAGACAAAAAGTCCACATCAAGATATGTGTTCATGCTTGCATAAGGGCCAATCAGCTGGTCAAGCAAGAAACAGAGTGCCATTGCACTCTCATCTACAGAAGCAGAGTACAGAGGAGTTGTAAATGCAACAACTGAATGTTTATGGTTGCAGGGGTTACTTGGAGAGTGTGGCTTCGAATCAAAATACTCAACTACTATCTACTGTGATAATCAGAGTACCATTCGAATTTGTAATGATCCAGTTCAGAAGTAGAGAACCAAACATATTGAGATCCATATGCACTACATCAGAGAGCTTGTGCATGATGGCACCATTCACCTACTCTTCTGTTCATCTTCAGAACAAGTAGCTGATATCTTCACTAAAGAATTTTATGAGAAGACCTTCAGCAATATCAAATCACTGCTGGGGATTTCTGATCATGCTATGAAGCTTGAGTGAAGACAATATTTCCAATTTTTTTTTTACAGTCCATGTTTAAGGGAGGATTTTCCCACTAGGTTTTTGCCTCTTTCCTTGTTTAAATGGACATGCAGTATTCCACCTTATGCAAGTTGTCATTTACCTATCCATAGTGGTAAAAATTGCCTATTTTGACTCATGGAGGGCTTGGGAAACCTCAAGGAATCAATTCCTCTTTATTTCTGGCCTCCTAGGTGCCCTTCTTCTTTTTCTGCTTTATTGCCTGCTTTTTCAGTGCTTTAAGGCAATTGGGAAAGTTTGACTAGGTGAGGTTAACTAGTTTTTTGTCCTCCACATCCTCCACTCTTTTCTCCTATGAAAAGCATGTATGAGTTGTCCTTCCATCACCTTTTAGCTTGCCTAAGTGATTTTTCCAATTCATGAGCTCCTTGACTGTTTTGGAAACTACTTTATGCACATATGGGGGAATTGCTTAATTTTAGTAAGCCTGTTTTTGACTAGATTCGAATTGCCTCCTCCTGCATTCAAATCCCTTATGTAATTATTTATTGCAGAATCCTATGATGTTACAGGGTTGGCTATTGTACACTGAGTTAATACAGTTTAGTGTTCAGCTCCATATTCAGTCTCTTTTGTGAGTGATTTTGCATGTACAAGTGATAATTGTTGTGAGTAAAATTGTTCTATCACTGGGTTCAATTTCCACAGCTTCTTCTCTCTCTCCACTAATGTGCTACACAAGTGAGAGTGTGTGTTCCAAATGAGGAGTGCTACACCTCTATTTATATTCATCCATTCACTTTAATTAACTCATCCGACATGTAGGCTCGAGTTAATCATGTAGGCTCGAGTTACACATGTAGGCTCAAGTAACCACACCGGGGTGCTAATGACCAACCTTTACAATTAGATGGGACTACCTCATGACTCTTATTAGTTCTTTTGATTAGAAGCATCGAGGTACAAAGTAATACAAGTGGTTCTCCCGATAGGACCATCGGGGACCACAAAAAGATACATATAGAATATTCTTCGAAGTTACAATATTTCAACATAGTGGAGTCACTAGAGCATATACAACCACCATGTGTCTATGACCAACTGATCAACCATGTCTTAGAACTAGGACACTGTCATTTCCCTTAGGAGATAATAGCGATTAGGTCCTCAACAACGACACCAAGATGTTATCACTCGGTAATTTTCCTATGGTTGTGGTAGGAAATAATTGGGGTAACCATTTCAAACCAAACTTTAGGCTGTATTCTAGCCTATACAACTAGAGAGGGATCTCTCAGTGTCATAATACCATTCACATACACATATGTCTCGCAACAAGCATTCAGAAGGATAGATTTTTTATGGGAACAGGTTGTTTGTATTTTGAAGAGTGTAAGACAAAAAAAACATAAAACACCATTGGGAAATGGAGTCGAAGCCTAAAACATTCAAGGGCTTAGAACAATAATGATAGGTGATTATCCTTTGCAATCTGAGGCAATGTGAGCATTAACATTCAGTCAATTAAATTTAAGAGATGGAAAGGGTAAATGAGAGGAAGCTCAATGAAACAAGAGGCACCTATCTATGGATGAATATCTTGTAACACCTTTAGCAGAAACAACAATAAAGGTTGATAACTGAAATAGAGCACCTAGTGGAGGATGAATTCCATAACATTCATCATAAACACATAACAAATATGATTTATGATGAAAGGAGTTCTTAATAGAGAATGAATTCTTTGCATACAACTAGAAACGTATTAGCATAACTTCACACATACATGGAAATGGAGCATACAGGAAAACACAGGATGAACATTCAACACTGTGATGAATCTCAGACACTCAAAACATACTTCTACATTAAATACTTCCAAGAATATCAGGGCTACAAAACCAAGCACAAAGGCTTCCAAAATGAATGTTGAACCCTTTTCTCCTATATCGAGGTTATATGTATGGTTTAATTTTCTCCCGAGACGAATATCGAAATAGAGCGCCAAAATTAGCTACATCATGGGAATCAAACCCGAACGTACAAAATCCTAAAAAATTCCGAGGTGGCATATTTTCCATGATCACAAAAAAATTGGGAAAGCATGCTATGATACGCGTGACTGATCAAAATAGAAAACCTTGACATCTGGGGGTCTCGGGCTTGCTTGATGAAAATGACTATTCCGATCATCTTCAAATGACCTTCTGTTGCAGAGGTGAAGGAGTGGTTCTACTTTCTGAGTAGGGGATCCTCAACCCCTTTCTTCTTTGACTGTGTAGAGGCTGGTTGGACAACCACTATCTATTTTGTAGCTTCTTCCATATTTCATTGATTCTCCTCTAAGATTTTGCAGTGTGCATGCTCTTTTTGTGGAATAGTTCTCATCCGTAAATTTGTTTTGAATCAAATCTATGCCCTTCATTTATATTCCTGTCACCATCATTTCACAAGATTCTTTCCCTAAAATGGCAGGTTTCGGAGTGCGGGTTTGCAAATTCTCACATCTGGACTTCCACCTTTTCCTTTTCATAATATTGCAGCTTTTGGAGTGTGGGTTTTTCCAATTCACACATCTGGAATACTAGATTTTTACTTCCACCTTTTCCTTTCCGCAAAATGGAGGACTTCGGAGTGCAAGTTTGCCGATTCTCACATCCAATCTTCCACCTTTTCCTTTCAGCAAAATGGTGGATTACGGATCGAGGGTTTCGGATTGCGGGTTCACCAACTTTCATGACTTAACTTCTGCCCTTTTGTTTTCACCTTTTACTTTCTTCCACCCTTTATAACCATCAATTTCGTGCAGATTCATCCATAGCCATTGATTTGAGATCAAAGTTTTGGATTGCAGATTTCGCGTTTACCAATTTTTATATTCGAACTTCCACAATTCCTTATCTGTAATTTTTTGGATTGTTGATTTCTTTGCGGGATCCTTCATGGCCATGGGATCTCAGATTAGATGTATATCTCATCTTACTTGAAACATTTCTCTTGCGGGATTGTTTATAGTCATCGATCTCCTTCATGGTAGCTCTGCTCCATCTATTCTCGCCGAGACTTAACATTGAAGCAGATTTTTCATACCAGGCTCATTTCCAAGGTTGCACTTAAATATTTTTTTGCCACTCTCATATTTTAGACTTAGGAATAAGCCTTGTAAACAATTTCAAATCCTTTATGTAGGCCTCTAGGTCATAATATATGAAAATTTAGACACCACCTTACATTTACTCTGGTATGACCCCCTTCAAACCATTTAGCCTAGTCATGGTGGTAACAGGTTGCACATATTTATATTATATCATATAATATAAGCCTTGAATTCCTAAGCCTCGAGTTCCTTCTCCCCAAACAAGTATAAAAAGAGGGGAAGGGTAGAGGATGGGGGAGGAAATTTTGAGAGCAAGGTTATGCTGGAGGATTCTATTGGAGAGAGGAGCAAGGAGGACTCAGGTCTTGGTGTGCAGAAGAAGTTTGTCTCAAACATGGTTTTTGTAATGTTTCCTGAACTTCATCAATAAAGAGTGTTTTCCTTTTCATTATTGTCTTAGTACATGCTTTTATTGTTACGAGTTATGATCTATATTTTTATTTGTTTTCAAATGCAATTGTCATACGTTCAGGTCTCTTTTGTATAACAATAGAAGATATTGTGAGGAAATATAAATCCTTGTTGTAGGTGTTGAAGATCAGAAAGATAAGGAGCATTATAGAGGAAGAGCTAAAGCTTGGATCAACCATCTGGAACAAGGTACATATCCCATTATCTCTTTTTCTCTGTTATATGTTTCTAAACCCTAGTTGTATGCAAGTCACACCCACAGTGTGTTGGTGACCCTTTACCCCAAGTCATAAGGTAGATATTCCCTAACAATAGAACCGACGAATCCACTGGGGAGTCTAGTTTTTTTTGGGGTCCCTTCAATTTAGTTTGCTTTCTGTTTTTGTTATTTCTATTTATGTTCATGGATTGCAACCATTGATTTTTAGTTAGTCCTTATTGGATATTTAGGGTTCTTGGCCTTTTTTTTTATTTTTGAAAAATTTAGGAACCACTTGCATGTTTCCTATACTCATAGTCGTGTTTTATTAGTGAAATCATGGGTTTCCTTGAGTACAGTCGCAAGTGACTCACCATTCTTTCAAAGAACAACTGTGTGTTCCTGTTGATGGGTGTACAAAGCTCTAGGGTTTTCCTTCTCTAAGTGTTTTTTGATATCCCAACTGCTTATGGGGCTGTGTCTAGGATGTCCACTAGTATTTTATCTATTGAAAATCCCTGTTAGTTTGCTTTTGTAAGCTTTCTTATGGGTAGGTTAGGTTGAATGTATGTGTAATACTCCTTTTAGGTATTTCCTCTTGGCATCTTTGGTTGGAGTGTGAGTAGTCTCTGAATGTTTGACCTCTTTCAATAATTATGTCTTCTCATTGTTGTCTGATTGATTTAGTAGTTATTTTGAATTTTACTTCTTCTAAACTTTTGATCAACCTCTTTTCAAATTTGAGTTGTTCAGTTGAAGTAGGTTTTTGGCCAAACCTCCTGAAGTCTTCAAAGTCTGTGACTGTGAGACTTGAACATCGAATCTTCTGTTTACATGTGTTCATATTTATGTCTTACTTAGGTGCATTAAGTTGCATTTAAAATTTTTATTTTTGAAAAATGAAACAAAAACAAATCATTTAGTTGCATCGATAGTCTTAGATAGGCACATTGTACATTTATTTTTGAATTTTTTCAAAAAAAGAAAAGAAAAGTAAAAATCCTTTTGTTTTCCAAAGTTCATTATGTAAATTTCATTGTTTTGAAAAAGAGAAAAAGGGAACTTGAATAACATTTGTAATTTGAAATCTTTACATCATTTATGCTTTTTCTTTCAGTTGAGTCATAACATCATAAGTTTCATTTCCACTATCCTGATTAAAAACTACCCTAAAAAGAATGCTTATTAATTAAAATTAACTAGTAACATTTTATTTCTAGGGACTACACTAACTAGCTTAAGCTAGGGTCTTGGAATAAGTAATCTACAACTATCCAAGATCATTTAAAACTCAAACATAGTGACTTATCTCTTAGGAAATCCTATTTTATGGAAATATCTACCATAAAACTCCTCTAACATGGGAGTTAAGCATGAGGTCATGTGAGGATTGAGTTGTGGAGATACCCCTCCAATACTTAGTTCAGGAATACACCAAGAACACAGTGCATTTAGGGGTTCATCTAATACCACCCTTTCTCCCCGTGCGACGTCGATACTTTTTGGATTTCGGGCTTTGCTACCTTGTCCATGCACATTAGTTGGACTTGGGACTGTTCCACCAGGATATTTTTGTATATTTGGAAACCTTAGTATCTTGAATTATGGCTGTTTCACTAGTGTCGTTGGAAGGATATTTCCACTACAACTAGGGCAGACTTGGGAGGAAACCTCATACAAAAATTTGGGAGGGCGGTTGGTGATTCAAATTCTTGCACCTAGAAAAGTTGTAACGGGACCCCAGGTAACTGTTATTTGATCTTCACTGGTTTGTTTTGGGTCGTCATCATCCTAGACGTTCCTTTGGAAGGTATATATTTTACTTGCCTTGGTTTGTAATACTTAGGAAAATTTTTAGTGGTGTGCTCTTTGGATTTCTTGTGATCTAGTATGAACTCTGGGTGTGTGTGATTAAAATATGTAGATATGGAGGATCAACCTCCTCATAGGTCTCGAAGGTTGCAAAAACTTCCTCTGCTTACAATAGTGGATCCTCCATCGCCACCTCGAAGGCGGAGATTGAACACAATCGGTTCATTTGAATCAACTGGTGTTAGTGAAAGTACAAGGGAACTTGAACTTAGATACTCTTAGAATGATCCTTTATCAGTAGAAATCAAATATTTGCAAGGAAATACAACTCACCTCTTATTGACCTAAGAGATCCTATACTTAAACAAGTTCATTCACTCAGTCAACCTAGAATTGGTGTTCCTTTGAGTTTTATCATGTCTAATTCAGGAGAAGGTTCAGGGGATATGCCTACCCCCACTTCAACCATGGTAGTCAGCGGAGTCTCTCCTTCACCTATGAGTGCACCATGACCAAATGTATCTACCACACCAATGGTGTCTTTAAATTTTAACTCACCAACACTAGAATCTCCAAGTGCTCGAGTGCCTAATCCCTTGGCACCTTCGAACATTACTGGTGTGTCTAGTGTGGTTGTCACTGGGATACGCATTATACCCTTTACATCTTCTCCTTTGTTTCAAAATAATCAAAGTGGTATCAGTGGTTCGACTTCCTTTGTCCAAGGTTTTCCATGGTTTGGAGGACACATCCCTCCATCCTCACCTTATGTAGGTCCTACACCTACCTATGCAGGTGTGTCATCCAAAGCCAGAATATGTTTCAGGATTCATCTTTCAAAATTTTAATCAAACTTCAGCTGCACCACTCGAAACCTCTTCTTTATCACTTTTCAATGGGGGGATTATAGCTCCCGTGTGTTAGCACTCAAAATGTACCTGAGGTTGTAAAAAGGTAATCTCAAGGTAACCATAATACCAATCCTTAGGAAAGAAATGGATTCTTTCTCTCCAGAGAGGGATCTCTCAATGATTGTTTGAAAAGGAAAGATATAAAAGTAAAAATAAAATTTAGATTGTTGTATTGGTTGAAACAAGGAAAGTACACATTGGGAAATGGAGTCAAAATAAATATATATCAATCATAGTGCTGTTTGCATGGGAATTTCTAAAAAAGGCAAGGTAGCAATTTACTCACAGTCAAAATGCTTTGGTTTGGTAAAACAAAAGAAATAATGAATAGTCCATCAACATGGACATCTAACAAGGATAAATCCAGTGTCAACTTTAGTTGAAAAAGTTTTGTGAATATATAAAATCCATAGACATAGCATATATGTATGAATTTTGTACTATCAAACAATTATTTCAGACATGAAAAGAAAACTTAATGAAAGTAACTACTAACTTCTTTTGAAAATTAAACTAAATTTCTAGCTAACTAATTCTTCAGAAAGAACTCCTCCACGATCTTCAATATCTTCAAGCATGCAATGTATACTTGAATATTCCATATTTTTCAACAATTTTCCATTGATCCAGAGATGGTAAATCCAAGGTGAACATTTCCTTTGATAGTACACGTAGCTCCATGTGGTCCCTGTATGAATAATATGGGAAACATGCACACACGACCTTGAAAGAAAAAACAATCTCAAAATCATATGCCATATTGTCCACAATTGTTTTTCCTGATAATGACTGCTGCATATCTACAAATTTAGTATGGTCCAATCCACATTCAATTAACCTGTCTTGATACTCTTTTTGTGTCAGCATGCCACCTTTCTCTTCCCAAAAGAAAGGTAGTCCTTTCTTGAACAAAGGATCAAACATGCCCTTGAATAGCTTCAACTGATATGCCATGATATCTATTTAGCCTTGAACTGTGTCCAAATGCTGATGTTTGTTTACAACCTTTCTAGCCCAAGTTGTAATAGATATTTTTTCTTTAATATTGGCAGTCTTCAATTCCTCCTATGTCAACCCATTTAGAAAATCTATGGTGTTTTTGGCATAATCAATGGGTTTTTTATTCAATCTTCCCTTTACTGTTGTCACACTCTGCTTTGTTGATTGTTTTACAACCTCTTTATCCATAATGCACTCTAGGTAGGGCCTCAACTTGGTGACTTCTGATAGTAGTGCATCCCATATTATATGCTTATCTCCCTATTCTGGCAACTACCCCTATTTTGTTAGCTTGTCATTTTTATTTTTCAATTCCTGACATTTTTCTTCCCAGGATTTTCTTGCTTGTTCTCTCTTCAAAGATAAACTTGCCAAATTTTTATTTTGGTTCTTTAACCTAGCAAGCTCTAACTATTTAAAACTAACCTGTGACATAGCTTGAACAATGGATTATTCACCAGGTTCTGTAGAAGGAGGAATGATTATACTTTTAAGCTCCTTTTCCTGCAGCTTCTTTTCTAATTCATCATATTTACCTTTGAGGGTCTTCTCACTTTCTACCATAAGGGACATATCTATTTCCCATTGCTTTTCCTTCTTTGTGAACTTCAACAATTTTGATTTAAAATCAATTAAGTCACCATTCAAATATTCTTTCTCTTTTTCAAGTTGTGTTAGCTCAGAAGTTTGTATCAACTGAGTGGATATGATCTTCAGCTTCTTCTTCAATAATTGAATGGTGCTCTCCTTTTAATTCAATAATTTATGTGTAGCAGACCCTTTGTCTTCTTAGCTATCAACAACCACCAAATATTTTTGTAACATTTTGATCTGTGCTTGGTGGGCCTTGTTCTCCACTTTCTCCTTCTTGAGCTGATTTTCAATATTGATTTTACTAGACTGCAATCTAGATACTTTCAATGTAGCCTTCAGCAGGCCAGTGTATATAATATACCCAGTTTTTTTATGCAAGTCAATCATTCAAGAATGGGGATATTCTCAAGGATCATTTTCATTTTGACAACTTTATTCTTTGTTGCTATGGCTAACTTCAATGTATTTTGAGAATGATCTCTGACATACACTAGGGATACATCCTTATTAGATATTTTCCTGACCTGTGCATACAATTTTGAAGCTTCATCTGAAGTCACCTCCTTATCATCTTTGTATTTATCAAATAATTCATATTTGTTCTTGAATTGGGAGGTAGAATCAATGGATGTTTCAAAAAAAACATATTCATTAACCTCAAATGCAGGTCCTTTGACTTTCATTTGCTTCTTCTTTCCCTCGACTTCTGTCATTTGCACTAGCTATCCCGTTTCTTCTACCTTTTGCTTCTTTGGTGTTCTTGCTGTATCTTCCTCCTCTGTGTTCATGGCATCAACGAAGTCTTTTTTATTGGTTCTCTCATAACAACTGGATATTGGTGTAATATTTTCTTCTGCTCAAACCAAGCTTGAAGTGCCATATTGTAATGAATTGACTTCCTTCACTAAGGAAGTGGAATATTCTTACATATTGAAATCCCCCTGGGTCTCATGAGGGTAGTCCAACCATTTTGTAGTCTTGAATAGACCTTGAACCTCAAAATATTCAAATGGATTATTCTTATTGACTTGCCTCCTGATAGAAATAATATGATGGGGAACATAGTTTATAGAAACCTCTGTTTGAAACCCCATTTCTCTCAACAATATTTCTATCATTGGTAGTGCAAATTTGTTCTTAAAGATGAATGGGGCTACAACCCATGGGAAATTGATCTCTAAATACTTCTTAAAATTAAGAAAATGCTCATTCTCCACTATCAACTTCTGCCTTATTAACTCCAAAGAAAACACTCCACCAATAAAAAGGAAGGTAGCATGTAGGGTTGATGAACAAACCCATATAATATTATCATTGTCCCTTGCTCAAATAGAAACCATTCCCCTATTCTCTTTTCAGAATAGAACTATAACATTTCCTTCATCTGTGGTAGAACCCTAGGAAACATTTTCTAAAAGAATTCGTTTTAGACCTCTGAAATAAGAAAAGTCATGTACTTGCTGTAATCCCCTGTTCATTTCTTCTGTAAGTACCATTTTTAGGGAGATGCAAGTTTTCTTCATTGAATGATAGGAACATCCTAAGTAGATAGGATTGGAATATGAAGCACCTTATTTTGTGTAATTCTACTAGTTAATAATGAATATTCTCAACTAGAAACTCATCAAATTTAAGGCATGATGACTGGACTAACTGGCCTGCCTTTTTTGATTCAATTTGACTAGTGCTAATGGTAAAAAACAGGCTCATTAAAGGTTCTATAACATACTTATCTATATCCAACCCAAAAAATTGACTTATGAGGGTTATGACACACTAGGTTTCATCATCAAACAAATTAGAATCAACAAGGAAGGGCTGGTTTTGTAGTAGGATATCAGTCTTGAAACAGGTCTAGAAGAAATCCCGTTTTCTATCAATGGGAAACTCTCTAAAATATTGGACTATGCTTTCTTCATTAAATTCTTTAGACTCTTGAGTGAACTTAACAAGAACAAAGATTGTTTTTTTTTGATAACCAAAGGGTTGTTTGGACACAAGATTTTAGACTTGGTAGCATCCATAATTACCCTCTTAGAAGAGGAGTAATTACAAGAGCACTAGTCGACAAAATCATGACAATTTAGGGTTTGGCATGTAGAAAAATAATGAAAGTATGAACTGAAAACACCATGAATCTCAGTCCCCTGGTCATTAAGGAGTTTTAATTTATTTTTAGCAGCCTATATTGGACCATTCAACAATATTGTGTCAAAAATTTCTGAGTCTTTATCCTCAAAAAGCTCTTCAATCTTTTGATACTCCAGGTTGAGGGCCTATACCTCTTCTACCCTAGCAATTTAAATGCTTGCTCAATGGGGATAAGTAGGCTACCTCGTATGTTGACAAGTGGTACAAGGATTTTGTTTGAGATGGATGCTTCCGCACAATCCTCGACTTTCGTTTTCCAATAAACAGAATAAACAAATGACCTAAATCCACATGCATCTACTTTTATATTATTTTTTCTTTCATATCATTCCTACATCTTGTTCAACAAAAAATATCTCCCATCCATCCATTTTGCACCCTTCATCTAGAGCCCTTGATCCTATTCCCTGTCTAAACCTCCTATCGTCATTCTCTGCTATGTTGCCTTCCCTATTCTCCTTGCAAATTCCAGCTGCAGATTTAATTATGACCATAGATCTATACCTTGATTGATGTTCATCGTCAATTATGCTCATGTCTACCCAATTCCATTATTTTTTACTTCAACTTCGAGTGTGCATGTTTAACTAGCGGAATGGTTATAAGCGATAGATCTATTTCAAATCAAATATGAGCCCTCTATTTCATATAATCTTTAACTCATTACACAACCTCACTAGGTTTCTTCTTCCTTACACCTTTCATCAGCAGAATAACTATCAGCCGTTGATCTAGATTATACCTTCATCCAGACCGCTGAAATGTGCAGGCTCTAAAACATTTCACTGATTTTGAAACTTTATTTCCTTATGCAAGTTCTTGTAGTGGAGTCCACCTCCACCGTAGATCTCCTTCATCCTTCGATCCTCACCATTGAAAATGAAGGACCTACATAATTCCGCTAATTTGAGAATTTTATTCCTCCTTGCATGTTCAACCAGCAGAACTTCTGATGGTCGTAAATCTCTCTCCACCTGTTGATCTGATGACTAATTTCATTTCCAAGTTAACACCATTTCACAGGTAATGATTTTTTTTAAAACCGTTCATCTTACCTCTACAGATTTGCCAGTGGTCGTCGATCTTCTTCGCTACAGATAGACACCATTGATTTCTTCCACGACATAAATATGAAGTGGATTTTTCATACTCAGCTTATTTCCAAGGCCAGAATTTAGGATTTTCTTCATAGTTTTTATTTCAAACAAAAGAATAAATCCTTCAAGACATTAAAAATCCCTTTTACATAGTTCTAGGTCATATGATACAAAATTTTACACTTTACCCATTTTATTTTCATTGATCTAACCCCTTCCACCCTATTGGCCCAATAATGGTGCTAACAGCTGGCTCCAATTGGGGATGCTATCCTCCCTACGAGGTAGCAAAGAACCCACATACCAATTCCTAACTTAAAACTTCAAAAACTCATACATCTGTTTCTTCTTCTTCTGAATATAGAATAAAAATAAAAATAAAGAAATATGGTTACCCCTCAAGATATTAAGGCCTTAACTACAGGCTTCAAATCTCTTAGATCACCATCTGTACTGATTGAAATGTAAATAAATATATACAATCTAAGGTAGAAAAATTACCTTCTATCCTTAAGATAGGTAATGTTTTAGAAATTTCCATTCACATTGCCTCCTTTCAGCTGAGACCCATCTTGATAATGAAAAATGAATGAGTTGTCTCCCTTGTATGCTACAATAATGTATGGACCTACCCACATATGATCAAAATTTCCATGCTTTTATTCTCCAGGAGCATCCCACTTCAAAACCAATTCATCAATCTGGAATGGTTCTTCTTTAAATTTCCTATTAAAAGTATTCTTCATCTTTTCCTAATGTATTTGTACTTTATCATAGGCTTTATCCCTCATTTCATTCAGTTCTATTATTTGATTTATCCTTCTTTGCATATGATTTGGTTCATCCTCCTTCTCTTGCAATAAATTCATGAAAGAAAGTCCTAAAGATGCTGGAAAAACTACTTCAGCTCCATAAACTAACTCAAATGGTGACATTCCAATTGCTCTTTTTGTGCTAATTTTGTCATCCCACTAAGCATATTTCATCTTTGTATTCCAAGCCTTTTTGTTTTCTTCCAACAACTTCTTAATTATCCTTACTAGACTCTTATTAGAATATTCTGCCAGTCTATTTCCTTATGGATAATAAGCAGTTGAATGATTCATATTGATGTGATACTTATGACAAAAACTTATCATTTTCTTTGATTTGAAAGCATGTGGATTATTTGTCACAATTCTCCTTGGACATCCAAAAATGACCAAAATATTATTCTTTAGAAAGTCCATGATCACAACATAAGTGGCTCTCCTTATGGATATGGCATCAATCCATTTTCAAAAGTAATATGTTGCTTTCAAAATCCATATATGTTGACTTAAATAATTTGGGTTAATTTCCCCAATGAAATCTAACCCCTACTGCTGAAAGGGTGCCTCTACTAAAATCGGATTAAGAGGGAGTGGAACCAGCTTCCTCTTACCATAAAAAATATGACACTGATGACATGTAGTGATATCCTTATAGATATCATAAAAAATAGAAGGCCAGTAAAAACCAACTCTTAGAATCATGTTAGTTGTCACCTTCTAGGAGTGGTGTCCTGAACAATCTCCTTGATGAAATTCCTTTATTGTTTAATGAGATTCATTTTCCAATAGGAAATTTAACAACACACCACTAGGGTCCTTCTAGTACAGATATTGGATCATAATGCAAAAAATTGCAGCTTTCAACTTTACATATTTGCCTCTGGTTTTACTTAACCATGCAGGGGCTTGTAAATTTTGCAGTACATATATGATATCACTATACCATGGAGAAAGAGAAAAATATGGCAATACCTGTAATCCTTCATCAAGCTGGTTTGAATGATTAGACAAGAAGTTGAGATGTAGAGACTCACAATTATAATCTGTCATTAGTTTGGCAAGTCCCTGGCCTTTATCAACTTTGTAGGATTGATTTCAAGATCATACTCCAACAGTACAAAAATCCACATTTCCCTTTTACCCTTTGGATTAGGTTGAGTGAGGATTCTCTTTACCACATTACTTGGGACATATGCAACAATATGTGAATGGAGAATATACACTCTAAAACCCTTCAAGGATTTCACCAAACAATAGGTCTGTTTTTCCTTGATATCATATTTTAGCTCTCCATCCCTCATTACCTTGCTGAAGAAATAAATAGGTTGCTCAGGGTTTTGGTTGTTCTTCTACAGTAGGAATGCAACTATAATATGCTTAGATGCATAAGAAAATACTAAGAAATATTTAGTACAATATGGACTCACCAAAACTAGGGCTTTAGTGATGGCCTTTTTTTATATCTTTAAAGGATTTCCTAGCATCCACTGCCCATTTTATCTCATTCACTTTTTTCAACATATTGGTAACATTTCTCAAAATTTCAGAAAAACTAGGAATGGATCTCCTCATAAAATTTACCTGTCCAATAAATGACCGCACCTCTTTCTTGCTCCTAGGCTTCTCAACCTCTAAAATTGCACCAACTCTTTCTAGATCAATTTTAATACCATCTCTTGAAATGATATTTCCTCGCAGCTTTCCCTCTTTCAATGCAAAATTATACTTCCTGGGATCCAAAGAGATACCATACTTACTACACTTTACAAAAACCTTCTCCCAATATTTAATATGTTCCTTGTCAAACCTGGAATAAACAGTTATATCATCCATGTAAACAACCACAAATTTATCTTTCTCTTCTGCAAAAGCAATATCCATGGATCGCTAAAATGTAGGTCCTATATTCATCAAACCAAAGGGAAGCTTGACATACATGAATGTATCCCATGGTGTAGTAAACACAACCTTCTCTTGGTCCTTAGGAAGCACCTTTATTTGGTTATAACCTGAGAATCCATCCATAGTATAAATCCTCTCATTTCCTACTACTTTTTGCAGAATGTGATCCATCTTTAGTAAAGGGTAGTTGTCATTTAATGAAACTTTGTTAAGATTTCTAAAATCCACACAAAGTCTAATTTCACCGTTCTTCTTTCTAATAGGCACTAAATTAGCAACCCACTTAGAAAATATCAGAGTCACAATAATTTTAGCATTGAACAGTTTTTTGATTTCTTTCTCAATCACATGCAACAACATAGGGTTTATTCTTCTCATCTTTTGTCTTAATGATTTTTCTCCAGGTTTTATTGGAATAGTGTTGCGTACCCATACCCCATTATCATGCGAAATTAAAAATTTCATCAAGAACATTTATTGTTCATCAAAACACAGGGCATGGCCACGAACCACTTCTCAACATTTCCAACACTGTCACACTACCTCCCGTCTTCCATGGATCAGTTCGATGATTTGCAAGGAAAGATCTTAGAGGAGATCAAACGATGGAGAGAAATAGTGATGGAAACCAACGATCACAAAGGGTTTCGCATCTGAAATCAAATAAACAGCTCAGAATCATCCCACAAAAATTGACAGTGTGGAAAACTTGAGCTGCGGGATCGGGAAATATGGAAATCACGATATCACGATCCTGCATCCCGTATGCAGAAATGACCATTGTGGAAATCAAAATCTGCGAAGCTGCATTCCGCATCCCGCATCCTGCATCTCGCAGATTGTAGAAAGGTGCGTTGCAGAAAGCCGTAATCCTCAAAAAGACATCTTTGCATCCCTCATCCTGCAATTGTATAAAGGAATTTGCGGAGATCCAAATATGCCAAAGGATGTATTCTGCATCCCACATCCCTCTTGCAGAATAAACCATTGTGGAAAAAGGTTTATGACTGAAAATTCGACCTCCTAATCGAAGTCTTTGAACAGACTTGGCCATCCAGGCCAACATCAATCCAGCATTCTAACCCTACAACTTAGTCTAACAATGCATTGAAGGAAACATACATAGATTCCTATAATTGCAGTTATTCAAAGGAACATTTCATCAATTCAACACAACCAACATGTTTATCATATTCCATCAAGTAATTACAATACAAGAAATACAATTGCAGAGATTAACATAGACAAGAACACTTACCTTGAGAAGAACTTGTCTTGCAACCAACTATGTCGTTGTAACGTTCCACCCAACCATAGGCTAGTAAGCTCATCAATCTCTCAGCAACACTTCCACCCCCGAGCTGGGCATGATTTCCTCAAGGAATAAGGGAACACTAGCAGACTCATACATAGACAAGGGTGCAACAAAACTCAGCTAAGCCAACATATTTGGGTTTATAAGGCTGCAAGGGAAAACAAAGCAATAGATGGGTTTCATAGGCCTCTCAGCCAAGCCATCTCACAGTTGGGTTTCATAGACTGTTCACAGTCCAACCAATATTCACCTTAAGGACCAGTCAAGCCAACATATGGATTTATCAGACTTTACACAGTCAAGCCATCTCATTGCTAAGTTTATCAGGCTACCTAGCCAAACCAACATTAACAGTTGGGTTTATCAAACTGTCCAGCTAAAGGTTACTCACAAGGTCAAACGCAACAAGACACAACCAAGCCAACAGATGGATTTATTAGGCTACTAGCCAAGCCATATTTCCAGTTGGGTTTATCAAGATTCTAAGTCAATGGGTAGGAAGAAATGCTAAGCTAGTGAGCTCATCTACAGAGCTAAGAACACCTTCACAAGACCTATTTGTCCTAGATTCCCCACTTCCTACACACCAACACAAGGAAGTGTCTCCTTCTCTGCTCCACAATCCCTAAGGATACACCTTCCCTTCTAGTGCTCTTTAGGATGTGCATAGTAGGTTCACCAGCCACTCTTATCTTATTGTGAGGTTCCACACTAGGTTTATCAAGCAAATTCTATGTCTCTCCCACTCCTAAGTCTTGTGCATAGTTCAGACCCAAACTAGGGTGCACAACACAACAACCACATGGAGACTCCACCACACAGGCTTTACTCTGGAACATGAGTAACAGGGTCTCATACACTACGTATTTCAAGATAATGCTGCAACATGGAAACCACAGTCTCTCCAAGGGAAAACACTTGTAGAACAGGAATGATACACAAAGGAAGAAATCAACTGCCCCTAAGCTTCCACATGAATGGAGAATCATGATGGATGAGCAAGATGTCCCACAACTCCCAAAATGTGAATCCCCTGTGAATACGTGAATGCGTGAGGAAAAAAATGGCATACAGTTCTGGTATTTTCTTGTCCATGCAAGCAAAACATGACATTCAAAACTAGGTGGTCTACCCAATTCGAATTTTCCCACTCTTCCCCTTCCATGCAATAACTACCTCAACCACATTCTGGCAGAAATAAATGGTTGGGAAGGAAGACAAGAAGAAGGGTAGTTGACAGTTTTGATGGGTTTTTCCCCATGACACATGGCCTTACCCCAAACTGGCTCAAGGTTAACATTCCCTCCCTCTTATCCTTAGGAAAATCATGCCCCTGTTTCATTATTCGTTGCATTGACATAGCTAGTTGTGGGTTTTTCATTAATTTTCATATTTACATGATGTTTACAAACATGCTTGACTTAGGACATAAACCATAGGCATCAACCATGATTGCCTATATTCCAAACATTAATCAATGATAGGGCCTTGACCTTGAGCTCCATGCCATGATTCCATATATATTTACATCATATACATTAATGCAAATGGGGTCAAAACTGGGGTGTTACATTCCCCTCCCCCTTCAATAACACTGTTCTCAGTGCTTTTACAAAATTGAACAAAATGCTGCATTGATACTAACCTCAGTGCTCCATAGAATTGAACAAACATGGATGTGCCAATCGCATGGCATCCTCCAGCTCCCACATAGTCCCCTCAGGACTGTAGTGCTCCCATTGCACCTTTACCCACCATATGGATCGATTCCAGAACATTGTGACCTTCTTGTCGAGGATGTGTATTGGCTTGATTTGGAACTCTCCCTCGGTTTCCACCTGCATCACATCCCAATTTATCACATGGTTAGGATCATGTACATATTTCTTAAGCAAAGAAACATGAAAAACATTATGAGCTCTAGTGCTAGCAGGAAATGCAGTCTATATGCAACTGGCCCTATTCTTTCAAGCACTTCAAATGGCCCACAATATCTAGGTGACAACTTGGCACAACTTCCAAGTTTCAAGGAACTCTTCTTTTCCCTCACTCTGAGGTAAACATGATCCCCCACACCGAACTCTATATTCACCCTATGCTTATCAGCATAGCTCTTTTGTCTGTCCTAGACTACTTTTAGATTCTGTTTGATCTTTACAACCTCCTGCTCCATCTCCTTGAGCAATTCTAGATCGATCACAACCCTATTCCCTGGATTATCCCAAGTCACTGGTGTCCTACACCTCCTACCATACAAAGCTTCATATGGACTCATCCCCAAGGATGCTTCCTGTCCATTGTTATAAGGAAATTATACCACTTGGTTGGTTTTTCCATCATGTAAATGCGAAGCATGTCTTCAAGCACTTAGTTAACTCTCTCTATCTGACCATCAGTCTGAGGATGGTAGGAAGTGCTAAAGTTTAGCTTTGTACCCAAATATGTAAACAATCCCTTCCAAAAATTGGAAGTGAGCTTGACATCTCTGTCAGAGATTATTGCCTTATGAAATCAATGTAATTTAAATGTCTCCTTCATGAATATCGTTGCAATGTCATCAGTCTTATGCGCATACTTGATTGGTATAAAATGGGATGGCTTTGTCAACTTTTCCACCACAAGCATGATGGAATCATGTTGTCTCCAAGTCATTGGAAATCCTGTAATAAAATCCATGGAAATAACTTCCCACTTCCATTCTGGAACTGGAAAAGGATGTAACAAACCTACTGGGTGTTGATGCTCGGCCTTCACCTGTTGAAATCTCATGCACCTTGAAATGTATTCAACCATGTCATTTTTCATTCCTAGCCAGAAGGACTGCTTTATAGCTGTAGCAATTGTCTTTTGATATCCTGGGTGACCAGAATATGGAGCTTGATGGATCTCATCCATAACAATGCTCCTCAAATATGCTACATTTGGAATGTAAATTCTGTTCTTATAGGTAAGAAGTCCATCTTCTTCCAATTTATATCCCTCATACCTCTTTTCAAGGCTTTGCTGCTGCAACTTGTCTTTTACCTGCATATATAATTCATATTCAGTAACATGATTAACAATCTACTACCTCAACTCTGGTTTCCAAACACTAACAGACGCCACATGCATTTCCTACACCTTCCTATTGAGTGCATCAGCTACCTTATTCTCTTTTCCCTTTATGTTCTTGATTTCAAAATCAAACTCACATAAAAAATCCAGCCATCTAGCTTGCCTAGAATTTAGAGCAGGCTAGTCAAACAAATACTTTAGACCACAATGGTATGTCCTTAGCTTGAATCTTCTACCCATCAAGTAATGCCTCCACATATTGAGAGCATGTACTATGGATACAAGTCCCAGATCATGAGTAGCATAGTTCCTCTCATGTTCCTTCAACTTTCTTGACTCGTAACATATCATGTGGTTGTCTTGCATAAGAACTCCTCCTAGTCCTTGAACGCATGCATCAGTACACACCACAAAATCCTTCTATGGGTTTGCAACCTTCAAGACAAATGCACTCGTGAGAAGACTCTTTAGCTGCTGGAAGCTTTCTTCACACTTCGATGTCCATTCAAACTTTATTCCCTTCTTTTGTGAAGAAGTGATGGCATGTTAAACCTTGGAGAATCCTTCAATGAACCTCCTGTAGTATCTTGCAAGTCCCATAAAAGATCTTACACTTGTCACATTTCTTGGAGTAGGCCAATTCGTTATGGATTCAATCTTGTCAAGGTGCACATATATACCCTCTTCTGAGATAATATGACCCAAGTAATGAATTCTATCATTATAGAAGTCACACTTGCTCAAATTTGCATACAATTGATGCTCCCTAAGCAATTGCAATGTCAATCTCAAATGCTCTTCATGCTCTTCCTCATTCTTAGAATAAACAAGAATGTCATCAAGGAAAACAAGAACAAACTTGTCTGAATACCTAATAAATACACTATTCATAAGGCACATAAATGTAGCTGGCGCATTTGTAAGACCAAATGGTACCACTACAAACTCATAATGCCCATACCTTGTCCTAAAGGCTGTGTTATGAATGTATTCACCCTTGATTCTCACCTGATGGTAACTAGACCTCAATTCAATCTTGGAAAATACCTTTTCTCCCCTCATTTGATCAAAGAGATCATCAATCCTAGGCAAAGGATACTTGTTCTTTACCATAAATTTTTTCAGCTTTCTGTAATCAATACACAATCCGAGTGTACCATCTTTCTTCCTTACAAACATAACTGGTGCTCCCCAAGGAGATGCACTCAATCTGATATACTTTTTCTCCAACAAATCTTGCAATTGCATCTTCAACTCTAACATTTTCAGCGTACTCATTTTGTAGGGTGTCTTGGACACTGGTGCTGCTCTTGGCACAAGTTCAATTGTGAAATCAATGTCTCTTTTTGGAGGAAGCCCTAGAATCTCATCAGGAAAAACATCCCTGAATTCCTGTAATACCTGAAAGTCCTCCAACCTAGGAGTTTTATTCTCCGCTGCCTCCACAATATGAGCTGCATACAACTGGCAACCCTTCCTACAAAATTTCTTCAGCTGCATTACTGAAATCTACCTAATCTAAATCACCTTTGGAATGCCTCTTACAACCTTTGCGTTCCCTTCTTAATCCATGCATTCCAAAGTCTTATTATAGCAGTCTAGCTTTAACCTGTGAGATTCTAATCAATCCATTCCAATGAGGACATCATAGGAACCAAGGGGCAGAAAATTCATATCTACACAAGTAACCCATCCATTCATCACCAATGGACATTTCTCTACCACTTAAGTAACCTTTCTCTTAGTTCTAGTGGTTAGCTGAACTAACCACGATTTTCTATGCTTCACTTTCTCAAAATCACAAACCTCCACTACTCTAGGATTAATGTAACTCTAAATAGAACTAGGGTCAACCAAAAATAGAAACAGATTGCTCAGCAATCTTACCTGCAAATTCAACCATAGTTTTCTAATGATCTGCCTAGCGGTCCTCCAATGCTGTGTAAATCCTAGGGATGTCCCTTTCTACTTAACCCACTGTCTCTACCTCTTGAATGTTGTAAGCTAGCCTTGGATTCTGATTCTTGAGTGTACAATTCCTATGCATGTGGGGTCCTCCACATCTCCAACATTGGAGTGGTTCCTTGATATGCTGTGGATCTTTGGGATTTTCTCCCACTACTCTAGTTGGATGCTTCTCAACTTGGGATGGTTTCTTCTACTGATTCTTGAAGTTAGAAGGTTTGAAACCTTTCTTCCTTTGGTCATACTTCTCATTCCTTTTTTCCTTCCACGTCTTACGATAGTCAGGTTTTCCTCTGCTTTTCTCATAGCAATACTTAGCTTTCCTTATTTATTCTTCCATATTTCTAAGTTAATAAAAATTAATTCCATCTTTGTAAGACTGAGGCAATCCACTTAGGAAACAATGGATTTTCACTTTCTCATCCTTGATGTACCTGACATATCTCAACAGCTCCAAGAACTTGTTTTCATACTCTTCCATGGTTTGATGTCCCAATCTTAGCTCATGAAATTCTTTGATCTTGTCATCATACTACATGTTAGAGATGTATTTCTTCTTGAAATATTTCTGAAACTGTTTCCACACAATTTTCCTTTCATTAATCTTCTTCACTTGCCTGAAGTGCTCCCACCATATGGATTCTTTTCTAGTCAAATTGAATATGGCTACTCTAGCCCTCATATTTCCTGAATAATCTTAAACTTGGAAATATTTCCTCATCCTAAGAATCCAAGCTTCAGCTTCTTGACCATTCTTTATCTCACCATTGAATATAGGCGGCCTCACCTTCTTAAACTCATCACGAGAATGAAGCTGATAATTCCTCTCCCTCTCATTCTTGTGAGAAGAGGAACTTGAATCGCTAGTGGATCCTTCAGAGTTAGGTGACTCACTAGGAGATCTCTTTCTCCTTCTAACAGTGCTCTTACTACCTTCCGACCTTAATGTCCGGTCCCCAGAGTTCATCCACTTCTGATTATCTATCAGACCTTGCAGCATAGATGCATTCAACTGATTCTCCTCCTCCTAAGCTTTAACCAACCTTTCATTGTCTGCCCTGTAGCTTTGCTTCTCCACCCTCAAGCTTCTCATGGTGGCTGGGAAATCTGGGGGAGTATCTTGAAACCGCCTCCCATTAGACTCTGTTTCGGCATTTCCAACTCGGAAATTCCCCCCCATAACATCTTCCTCATGCTCATAGGGATCTTGTGCATCATTCATGCTGTAGGTTCTCATGGCTGAGCCAACAACCCACTTTTCCAAAATGCACTATGACTCTGCAAAATGTGTTATCAAACACCATTTGTTAGATACACAGAAATTCAAAATTAAAACCATTTACTTACTATCACCTGGCCTATCTAGGCCCAATACTGTAACTGGAAGATCTGTTAACTATTCAACTCGGCCCTTTCAGGCCCGATGCTACAACCCGTAGTGTTAATACCACACTATAGTACTGGAACCATTATGTAGATACCACTCTATAGCGTACTAAAATGATGGTATTCAAGGATATTCTCAACCCTTTCAATTTATTCATTCTAGCTCATTTAGGTCCCTCTCTACAACTAGCAGCTTTGATATCACTCTATCGCGTACCCATACCCCATTATCATGCGGAATTAAAAATTTCATCGAGAACCTTTACTATTCATCGAAACACAGGGCATGGCCACAAGCCACTTCTCAAAATTTCCAACATTGTCATGCTACCTCCCGTTTTCCATGGATCAGTTCGATGATCTGCAAGGAAATATCTCAGAGGAGATCGGGCGCAGAGAGAAATAGCAACAGAAACCAATGATCACAAAGGGTTCCACATCCAAAATCAAATCAACGGCTCATAATTATCTCGCAAAAATTAATGACATGAAAAACTTGAGCTACAGGATCGGGAAATATGGAAATCACGATACCGCGATCCCGCATCCCGCATTTCGCATCCCACATATGGAAATTACCATTGCAGAAATCGAAATCTGTGGAGCTGCATTCCGTATTTTGCATCCTGTAGATTGTGGAAAGGTGTGTTGTGGAACGAAAACTGTGGAAAGCCGTAATCCTAAAAAAGACGTCTTCGCATCCCGCATCCTGCAATTATGGAAAAGAATTTGTGGAGGTCCAAATATGCCAAAGGATGTCTTCCGCATTCCACATCCCTCCTGCAGAATAAACCATTGCGAAAAAAGGTTTCTACTCGAAAATTCGACCCGCTAATCAAATTATTTGAACAGACTTGGCCATCCAAGTGCAAACATCAATCTGGAATTCTAACCCTGCAACTTAGTATAACAATGAATTGAAGGAAACATACATAGATGCCTATAATTGCAGTTATTCAAAGGAACAATTCATCAATCAATACAACCAACATGTTCATCATATTCCATCAAGCAATTACAATGCAAGAAATACAATTGTAGAGGTTAACATAGACAAGAACACTTATCTTGAGAAGAACTTGTCCCACAACCAGCTATGTCGCTGCAACATTCCACCCAACCATCGGCCAGTGCGCTCATCAATCTCACAACAACACTGCCATCCTTGAGCTGGGCATGATTTCCTCAAGGAATAAGGGAACACTAGCAGACTCATACATAGCCAAGGGTGCAACAAAACTCAGCCAAGCCAACACAGTTGGGTTTATTAGGCTGGAAGGGAAAACAAAACAACAGATGGGTTTCATAGGCCTCTCATCCAAGCCATCTCATAGTTGGGTTTCATAGACTATTCACAGTCAAGCCAACATTCACCTTAAGGACCAGTCAAGCCAATAGATGGGTTTATCAGACTGTACACAGTCAAGCCATATCACTATTGGGTTTATCAGGCTACCTAGCCAAGCCATCATTCATAGTTGGGTTTATCATACTGTCTAGCCAAAGGTTACTCACAAGGTCAAATGCAACAAAACACAACCAATCCAATAGATGGGTTTATCAGGATACCAACCAAGCCATCTTTCTAGTTGGTTTATCAGGATTCTAAGGCAATGGGTAGGAAGAACTGCTAAGCTAGTGAGCTCATATACTGAGCTAAGAACACCTTCATAAGACCTATCTATCCTGGATTCCCCACTGCCTACACACCCAACACAAGGAAGTGTCCCCTTCTCTGCTTCATAGTCCCTTAGGCTACACATTCCCTTTCAGTGCTTTTCAAGATGTGTGTAGCAGGTTCACAAGTAACTCTTATCTTATTTTGAGGTTCCACACTAGGTTTATCAAGCACATTCTAAGTCTCTCCCACTCCTAATTCTTGTACATAGTTCAGAACCAAACCAGGGTGCACAACACAACAACCACAAGGAGACTCTACCACTTAGGATTTACTCTGGAACATGAGTAACAGGGTCTCACACACTCTGTAGTTCAAGATAATGCTGCAACATAAGAGCCACAATCTCGCCAAGGGAAAACACTTGCAGAATGTGAAGGATACACACAGGAAGAACTCAGTTGCCCCTGAGATTCCATGTGAATTGATAATAATGATGGATGAGCAAGATGTCCTGCAGCTTCCAAAATGTGAATCCCCCATGAAGACATGAAGGCATGAGGAAAAAAATGGCATACGGTTCTGGTGTTTTCTTGTCCATGCAAGCAAAACATGACATTCAAAGCTAGGTGCTCTTCCCAATTCAAATTTTTCCATACTCTTCCCCTTCCATGTAATAACTACCTCAACCCCCCTTCCATGCAATAACTACCTCAACCCCCCTTCCATGCAATAACTAACTCAACCACATTTTGGTAGAAATAAATGGTTGGGAAGAAAGATAAGAAAAAGGGTAGTTGACAGTTTTGATGGGTTTTCCCCCATGATACATGGCCTTTCCCCAAACTGGCTCAAGGTTAACATTCCCTCCCCCTTATCCTTAGGAAAATCATGCCCCCATCTTATTATTCATTACATTGACATAGCTAGATTTGGGTTTTTCATTAATTTGCATATTTACATGATGTTTACAAGTGTGCTTGACCTAGAACAAAAACCATAGGCATCAACCATGGTCGCCTATATTCCAAACATTAATCAATGATAGGGCCTTGGCCTTGAGCTCCATGCCATGATTGCATATAATATTTACATCATATACATTAATGAAAATGGGTTCAGAACCGAGGTGTTACAAATAGTAGGTTGTATTATAGAGGTAACATACTCTTTCAGGTCCTCATAGCTCCAGGCAAATACATCTGTGTTTTTTTTCATTAAATTTATGTACTCCTCTTTTTCTTTTGCAGGAAAATTCTTGGACAGTTTTATGATTTTGGGCGTTTCTTCAATGCCTATATTTCACTAGTACATTTGGGTGGATTTTTCCACAAAATATTTCCACATTTTGAACATTCATGGATTAATACTTCATTTTTCTTATCATGGTGGAAAAACCGTGGCAATATCAATGTTTTTAATTTTCAAGGAACTTTGGTCTCTATATCGATGATATATGGCTATCTTTGCACACTCGCCAAACCAATGTTTTCATTTTTAACGCTCACGAGCCCGCTTTTATTGTTCATGCACATGCTTCTTCTTATTTCTACCACACCAGTAGTAGGATTATAAAACCTTTCTTCTTATTCCTACCACACCGGTAGCAAGATTATAAAACCTCGTACAAATTAGACTCATAAATATCAAGATTGTCCATTGAAATAGAGAATTCTGGTGAAGCATTGGAAGACATAAGCCGCTTCTGCCAATGAACCACTAGTGAATAGAACTGCACAAATAGACGTGGCTAACAAAATAAGTAGACAAATGGTGTCTCATTTAGATGGTTTTCATTTTGAAAACATGGCAACATAGCCATGATTGCAGTCCCCACTATAGCAATTGTGGTCATCCCTATGAATTTATAACATCTGCGCATATTCACTTAAGTAGTTCCCCAGCTTTGAATGACTCTTGGCTATTTACGCACGGGTCAACTCATGCATTTTCAGCACATTTTCTATAGTTTCGACAAGGTTCTTGCTGATTGATTGAGTGCGGATTTCTTTATCAATCATATCCAAAACTAGAGAGATCATTCATACTCTGCAACAATCATCTGGACGTAAATTCATAAAAGGTAAGCATGCATCCTTTTTTGGGGGATACAAACTAACATTGAGGCTCAAAATAACAGTTGTATTCTTTGAATCGTGTACCTTACAAACAAATTTAACAACCATGCAACTCCCTCCTTTTATTAAAACCATAGTAATTGCAACAAGAGGGTCCAGTCAACAATGACTCTAGCCAATTAATTTTTTTTTATAGACCCAATGCTCCACTAAGCTATTTTCTGTTGACATAGTGTTAATCACTTTCCATAGTAGAAGGACAACTTCCATTTGGACTATTTGGGACACCTAGTGTTCCAATTCCCAAACTATCAAGGTCTCCTTGTGAGTAAATCAAAGGCCATTGCACAACACTTGTTGGCATCAATGAAAACTTCAGTCTGTTAGACACAATGCTCATTGAGAGGGGGGGTGAATCAGTGAGCTAAGGATTCAACTCAATTTCAACTTTTTCTACCAATCTTATATCATTATTTCAAAATTGCTTCAACAACATATTTATGAAAGAACAATATCAACTAGGCACATGTCATTCATCAATTAAACACATCACTATCAAGACATTGCACACGGGACTCAAGATATAGTTTTGTAATCTTTATATAAGTGGAGAATTCAATCTCCAATATGGGATACAAACCATAAGGTGGCACCACCCACCAGAATGGTTCAGTCAGCTACAACTGTCTGGGATGCTACAACATCCAAACAAGCTTCAATTTGCCAAAATACCAATAAGTCTTTCCCCGGTTCGACCCAAACTCCCTATACAAATTTCAGATTACAAATTACAATTGATACATCAGACTCTTCCAAATTAAGTTTTCCATAGGCACACACATCAAAAATACCAATAAGCAAGTCTTCATTCTGTACTTAGCAAGTCATTCAACATACAACATACTGCAACCCTGTCTCAACTCTGTCCATACACCATTAGTATCTTGTCTTCAATACTATCCACATCAACATATAGGCTTCCAAACTGCTTAATTTAACACTTGGACATGTTGAGGCCTAGAAATTCGCAGGCAACAATAGCTAGGGATTCTCCCCAGTCAACGTTCCCAACTAGCCCGTGATTGTTTGGTATAGGGAATCCGTCCAGTTTGCGGTCCGGCTACCATAGGTCAAGTAACAAAAACAAAGGTTTTACCGGTTTCGGCCCGGTCCACCGTGTATTTTTGTATTTTTTGACTTAAGTATGATGTGCGTATGCCTAATTAACAATGCAGGGTGATAAGGATGCAGGGAGCAGTCGCAATGTGATGCGCAGGTTCTTACCTCTTGTCTTAGCACTCACAAGCATCTAAAGCACATATGCAAGAATGAAGTAAACTAACTATCTATCTATCTATCCCCGGGGAGCCAAATTGTAATTTATTTATGAGTAATGTGTATTATTCATGCAGTATAAACAGAAATTACAGATAGCTGATATTCCTACCTACAGCACATGAACGATTAAAGATATTAGACAATCAGATAGCCAATTGTTTTATGAACAACATACATTACTCATGGTGGTAATTCCACAAAATAAACCAGAAATCATTTGAACAAGAACGTAGGTTCTAAGAGTTAGAATGATCTCATGGTTAATGGACAAAAAGATGGAAAAACAAAATAGTTCATCTTTCAGCCATCCACAGCATAACATTTGAAAGTCCCACCAATCTTTCTCCAATGGGCAAACAATAACTCTTTATTGCAAAAAAAAGTAGTTCTTCTTACAATATTTCTTTCATGTCCAACTGGGAAAAATCCCCTTTTCCCTCTAAGTCTTTTACATTTATACAAAAGGGGTGAGATTGTTGGGCTGCCCAAGATTGACCCTTGGGCTTCCCAACTTTTCGCCTCCCAAAATTTTTCTCAAATATCTACAAAATCGTTACATCCACAAAAAGTGACCAATCCTTTATGAGGAGGGTCCCACTTGGGTGTCAAGAAACATCTTCCACGCCAAAGCTTCATAGGCGATGCCTTCAAAGGCACAAGGTTCTAGAAACTGAATGTTGATTTCAAACTTTGCAGCTTGGTTCTTTATAGCCTCAATCTTGGACGCACTCGACCGAAGCTGATCCTCTAGAAGCTGAACACTGATAGCGGAGTGATCTACTTCTCTCCTCAAAATATGATCATCCAGGGCTTTAATATGCTGAACTTTCACTTCCTCCTCTTGATACCTCTTCTGCAACAGTTCTACAAAGGAGTTGTGGTCCGGGAAAGCATCAAGCCTTTGATCGGCCTCTCTCTGGCACTAGTTGTAGGTAATAAGGAGCCTTCTGAAAAACTCTGTGCATGCTCCCTTTGTCTTCTTAACAATTTTCTTGAAATCCTCTGCGGTATTTATAGCAAATTCTAGCAAGTCATAATCCTGCTTGAGGGCCTGTTGATCCTTTGATGGCAGTTCTGCTGGAGTTTCTTCATTGTTTTCCAGCCTCGCCATTCTTGGAGTCAGGACTTCGAGGACGTCCTGAGATCTATCCACAAAGTAAGAGGAGGTTTCCAAGATTTCCTCCAATCGGTCATCTACTTGCAGCACTTTGCACCTCTCTTCTTCTATGGTAGTCTATAGCTATAGCATCCTAGCCTTTTGGGCCAAGACATGCTCTTTGAATGGTTGGAGGTTAACTTGCTGCTCCCTTACTTCCTCCAGAGTAGTTGTTAGAGAAGAAATCTGCTCTTGATGTTTCTTTTCCTGTTCTTGGGAGTGCATCTCACTGGCCTGCAAGATGATCTTTTGCTTCTCTTCTAGCTCTTCTACCTTTCCCAGCAGCCGTTCCTTCTCCATCTTTAGCTCTTGATATTCTTTCTGCACTTTCTCCAGGCACTCCTTCATAGTTTCCCTAACTTGTCTCTCCACTTGGAGGAGCTGCAGTTCATTCTTTGAGGCTCTCATCTCTTCTTTCATGTCCTCATACTTTCTTTTCAACCTATTGCTTTCTTCTCTTTCTTTTCTCAAGGTGTCTTTCAATTGAGCAGAGGACTTCTTGGATAGCTCCAAGTCTGTCATGATCCTATCCACATTATCCTCCGAAGCTTGGATTAATGCAGCTCCTGCTTTGATGGTGAACCTTGGGTCTCAGTCTGTTCACAACACGACGAGCGTATCTGTTATCATTTTACCAGGTAGACTTCCCATTTCAATCTTCATTTTTGTTCTCTTCATTATCCTCTTTGTTGCCCTGTCATAGAAAATAGTGTTGAAATCAAGGATCTCTTCCCCTTTTTTCTGTACAAAGGGAACCAGCTTGAGAGTTGGGACCATGGGTGTGCTGGCAGCAGGTACTTGTGGGTCCTGTACCATGGGATTCTCCATGTTCTGGGTCTGCCCTCCAGCTGTGTCAGAAGCTGGCTGTTCTGTCTCAGTCTGTGTCGGCTTCAGCCTCTCTGCTTCCTGCTTTTGAAGCTCTTCATCCAGCTTCTTTTTATTTTCTTCTTCTTCTTCCCTAGCTGCTTCTTCTACTTTCCTAGCATCCTCTTCTGCTTTCCTAGCTGCTTCTTGGGCATATTTTCTTTTCTCTTCTTCTTCTGTTTGTAGCCACCCTGCAGCTTCCTGTGCCAACCTCTATGCTTCCTCATTTCTTCTCTTGGCTTCTTCCTCAGCTTTTGCTTGTTTGTCTCCCTTCCCACCTTTGGTGACATGTTCAAGGCACTTCGAAAGACAGACTCTTCCCTATCCCAGTGGTGGGTGTACTCAAAATGTACATTGTTTTCCTTGCAATGTTCCACCACTTTACCACGGGAGTCATTTCTGTGGAAGGGCATCTCGCCAAAATGAAATCTTTCCAGCTCCTCTACAAATTCATCCGCTTTCTTCACCCTGGTGAATCTGTAACTTCCTAACTTAAAGGGAAAATGGGGGTAGGCAGTCTTCTTATGCTCAAACAAGAATCTCCCTATGCCATCCAAGAAGACTTGTCGAATTGCCTCCTTATGGATGATGTAATAAGTCACGTATTTGGGCAGTAGGGAAGGAGCTCTTGAACCCCCAAACATCCTGAAGTACAGGCCAACTTCAGTCAAATAGTAGTCTGCATACTCCTCCACTACTTGCAGTACCTCCTCTGACATACAATCACACTCCTTTAGGAAAATGAGTGTATATAAGGGCATGATGAAGTGTTCACAGACTTCTCGATAATGGCTGTGATACTTGTGTGCCCACAATGGTTTATAGGCAGAATGGATAGGCATTCTTTCCCTGTCCCAGATGCATCTTAATCCAAGGAAAGGTTGATTACACAGTACACAGTCGATGAGTATGGAACTCATATAAAATTCATATCTCTTTTGGGATTCTCCTCCCAAAGCTGAGGCCAAGCAGGAAGAGAGACTGTTTGATACAATGTTGGCCCAGTTGAAAATTGTCCCCTGGGTTGCAACATAAAAAATGATGGGTATCCATTCCATTTTGAAGAACCTGCCATGAGCTCTTCCAAATAGCCGATTAAGCATTAAAGCTATGAACCTGTATGGGGCCCTTAAGCTTGCTGTATCATACTCTCCGGTAGCTCTAGTTCTGAAATGCTTTCCTAATAGCAGCATTCTCTTAAGGGTCTCTACCAGGTCCATTCTGATGTTATTCAACCAGTCATCAGACACAAATACTTGGGCTTCTGGAAGGTGGTAGGCCAGAGCTACATATCCGGGGCTATAAGAAGCATAGCCCTATTTTTCAACATTCTCCAGGATCATCGTTGTTACATCTACCCGGGGCAGAATCCAACCAATTATTTTAGAGCATGGGAATAGCTCTGGTCTTGTAGTGATCTTAATCAGCGAAGATCTCTCAATGTTGGCATATATACCCTCTTCTTCTAGGCCCATATCCGGCACCTCTCGATGTGTGATCAGCCTGTAAATCTCCCCCCATTGGTATTTAGGTTCAACACCAGATATACATTTAGTGTCCTCATATATGTACTCTGTTTTGGTAATGACCTCCACTTCGGGTTCTTCCTCGACCACAGGGGCCTTCTTCTTTTGCCTCTTCAACATTGTGATTTCGAAATCTTCCTGCCATATATAACATTGTAAACATTAGCCAATTCCCAGCTGAGTTGCCAACATTTATATGACAATGTGCATCGGTTCAGTCCTTCTAGGTGTACCATGACATTAATTCGTTAATGAAGCAAATATATGCATGACTACCACTACTGTATGATATCAAACAATTCTATCAACAAAATTCGAGACAGAAATAAATCTACATTAATACGCAACAAATTTCATCTTTCCGCGGGTGCCATGGTTTTCGTGCTGCGTGGGAAGGACAAGGGGAAAACTACTCAATCTTTTTCAACGACACTTTAACAAAGAAAACTGCCTGTGCAATCTATTGTTCACATGAAACACTGCACGTTTCTATATGGTTATAAATCCCCACCACTGGTTTAGGTTCAAACCCGACCATGAACCGAGCGCGCAGAAAAACGCAGCGAATTATGGCTGAGTTTGAGGGATACGGACAATGCAAAATGAACGAGGAGGGTGACCACCCAAAAATCATAGGGATTCCCTAAAACCTCCCCTATCAAACATCATCATACCGGGTAGCTTGGTGCAGACGACGTAACGACCGTCCGCACCAAACCCCCCATCACTAAGTGTAGGGTCGAGAGAAATGAGGGCTATGGGGGGAAACTGCCCAGTGGGCCAAACACGCCCCTACTAAAAATTATGCCATGAACCCCCCACTAAATACATGTAGCTACATGTGAAAAACAACGGCCACGACAAACAACCTAACCAAGCGAAAACCTCATCGAATTCTCAACGGAACGGGGTAATGTAATAGAATCCTACCTGGCACTGATGTGTAACCGGCGCAGAGCGACCTGTCAAGCTTCACGGTGGAGACACCTGGATTATGTGTACCAAAAACGGGGGACCGGGCGAGCACGATAACATGTGATAATGATAGACGGAACGATAACAGTTGAAAATCGAATAGAATAATAAACATGTCAGCCCCATATATATAGTCAACCACAACGAGGGTGAGCGAAAAGATCGGACGACGGACAACTTTGGATCGGAGGTCGGGAACAAAGCGCTAAGCCATCCATGGAGACATATATGGTGTAACCTCAGAAGACTAATCATCGGGCCAATAGTGAAATAGGAGCCAACGGCGGAGCCGCGAAGGGTAAATCGATCCGCAATGGGTAAAGTCCGAATCAGAAGAAAAACGACTACGCATCGGCAAGGTTAGTCCTTTGGCAGCCGCAACGATGGAGTAACAAAGGGTGCAGTCTTCTGCAACAACAGGTTTTAAATGACTTAGACGACTGAGAAATATAAAGCCTTCCACAGCCGCAACGGTGGAAGCCCAAGACTTACGGGCTCGACGAAACTAATAAAGTGGGGTCTGAAACTTCAAGTAACGATCGACAGATTTAGCGATTCGCCGTCCGCAACGGCAGAGGAATAAGTGATAGAAGTTTCGATGCAAAACCAAAAGTAGCCAATGTGAAAACAAACAAATCGGAAAGGAAGTCGAAGTCAATACCGATTATCCATCCGCAACGGCGGGATGAAAAGCAAATACCTTCCGATTCAGCCATGATGAAAACGAAATTAAAAGGCAAATGATGAAGTTGGATCAAACATTGGATTTTTTCAAGCGTTAGAGGAAAATCTAAACAAGTGATAGATCAATCCAAGCATAAGAAAAGTCTTTCTGAAACAACGTTAGACCAAATCAAAGAAGCAAGTCAAACTAATCCAAAGCAAAGGAGGGTCCCGAAATTTTTGGAATTTTGGGAAATTGTTGCAGCTGCAACAGGACAAAATTGTTTTTAACTTGTAAACACAAATTTTCTTCTACTTTGGAAGATTGATTTCTCCCTCATGTGATCACCATAAGGAAACCTACAAGCATGGCTAAATAGCCATTTCAACAATGAACAAGACCATATCACAAGATAAATCTGTTGACACACACACAACCTCTGGAAAGCATTTCAAAATAGCTTCTCAACCTTTTTTGAAAATCAAAACATATTTCTTCCCATTTTGGTAGACTCCTATTTCACACGTGTGAACACTCTATGGAGACCTGAAGTCGTGAGTAGATGGAAAACTTACCAAAGAATGGATCCATGACATTTGATAAATTTACTTGCACAAAGACAACCCTTGGTGGGAATTTCCAACTAACCTCTCAAACTCCTGTTTTTAACACTTCGTCGATTTTGTTTTGTTCTCACAATGCAAAATATTATTTTTCCTATTTTTGGCAGATTGATATTTTGCATATGAGACCATCATAAGACAACCTGAAGGTATGGATGGATAGTTAGTTCATGCCTATGATACCCGATGAATTGAATCATGAAAATAACCCCTTCTTGAGGGAATTTCAAAATGCCTTTTTAATTTCCTGAATCTAACACCACCAATTTTCTTGTGTTCTTAAAATGCAAAATAATATTTTTCTTACTTTTGGCAGATTTATATCTTTGTCATAAAACACTCCATAGGATAACTGAGACCATGGTTAGATGCACCCATAAACAAGTTATATCCTAACACTTTCATATTAGTTTTCTCATCATCCTATGAGATAGGGTGGGCATTTTCCTGAGGCCATTGAGGCAGTTTTGCCAGTACTGGAATAGAGAAAAATAACCTGAAACTTTGTTTTGGAAGACGATTATCTTTGTCATCAAACATCTTCTTTGAGGACTGAGACCATGGTGAGATAGCCTCTTCAACAAGTTGTAGGATGATAGCTTCAGATAATTTTTATCATACACCTATAAGGCATGGTGGGAATTATCCCAAGGTCAGATGAGCCAGTTTTTCCAACACTTACACAATTTTCTTAGTCTAGTCCAATCTGCCTAAAACACTGTTTTGGAAGGTTCATAACTTCTTCCTCAGCTATTTCCAAGACAATCTGAAGACATGGTTAGGTAGGAAAAATATCAATCTACAAGACCCCCATATGGTGCGGGAATTTTCTCCAACACACAGTTTGTGGTGGGCATTTTCTTAAGGCTACTTGAGTCAGTTTTCCAACACTTGGTCATTTTTAGGACTTTCTCCAAAATTTATTTTGAAACCTCATTTTGGCAGATTCATAAATTTTTCTTCAGACATGATTAAGGAGAAATAATACCATGGTTAGGTATACAAACCAAGAAAATATAAAACCCCCATGTGTTGCGGGCATTTACTCTAACCCATAATTTAGGGCGGGCATCTTTTTGAGGCTACTTAGCCATTTTTGCTTGCTCTAGCACAAACCCCAGTTTTGAAAGGTCCACAACATCTCCCTCAGGCACTTTCAGGACAAATTGAAGACATGATCAGGTAGGAAAAACAACAATCTACAGGACCCCCATGTGATGCAGGCACTTATATTATCCTATAAATTATGTCGTGCATTTCCCTAAGACAAGTTTTACTAATTTCCCCATACTTAGTATTTTCTATTTGTCACCAAATTACCACATTTTTCCAAAATGATTGTCATTAATGTTGTCATCAATGACAATCCTATTCATCACATTCTTCATGTTTTTCTTTATAGAAATTGGTATATAATATACTGAATTTAGAAATATACTTATATATAATGTATTTGACAAGTTAATGTTTGGTATGGTGTAGGTAAGACAATTACTTGTCACTACAAGGATTTTTCACTATGAATGAAAATGCAAGGAAGCTTGCTCAGTTTAGAGTGGTATTAGAGGCGAGGGGAGATGTAAAATGTTATTGCCCTTGTTCTGATTGCATGGGCTTGCAAAGAAGAAGAATTTTAATAATGACAACTGAAAGACATTGTAGGGAGAAGGGGTGCGCCAAAGGGGTTTATGAATATCGTCCCTTGGTAAGAAGTTATTCAATTTTTAATGTATTCTCTATAATAGTCATCATGTCATGAATTTCAGTAAAATGTATTATCATTTTATTATATGTTCTATACACACTAATTTTACTACGTTGTTTGTAAATATATATACAATGCTCCCAAAATATCCCCTTCCAAAGAGTTATTTTCCAAGTACTAGCAGAAATACTCATTTACAGGGTGACGAACATCTAGATCAGAATATTGAACCCGATCAAGTTCTTAATGATGATATGGATAGAGATAACATTAGTGATACAAATAAGGAGGATGATATACATAGATTGATCCAAGACACATTTGCTCCAATGGATGAGGACAACCAGGATGATAGTCATGATTTCAGTCTGTAAGTTTTTTCCATGAGTTAGGTTGATGTAGGGTTTTTTCAGAAATTCTGCAGTAGTCATTTTTAAGTTGACGTTTCGATTTCGAATCAGGAACCATCATCAAGACAATTAGTCATGATGTTGATCCTCTACTCAAGAAGGCACGTCAACCTCTTTACACTACTACATTTCGACCAAAAATCCGACGGCAGTATTGTCTGATTTTCGACACTTCCCTGTCGCATGTACGACACTATTGATTTTTTTTAAGCATCGAAAACTTGTTGTCGGTTATCTGACATCTTTCAAAACTGTCGGTTAAGCGACAGCTCAGTTTACTGTCGGTTAGCCGACACTTACAAACCACCGCTTTTACACTTACAGACGTCGATTAACCGACACCTACAGGCGTCACATAAGAGACGGTAACACGCACAGATGTCGCTTAAGAGACACCTACAGGCGTCGCTTAAGCGACGGTTATGTATTTAAAAAAAAAAACACACATAACCGTCGCTTAAGCGACGATTATGTGTGTTTAAAAAAAAAAATATTGTGTATGATATTTCAATGATGAAGTTATGGTTCTAGGCTATGGTTCTTGTGGAAAAGAGGCTCGACAAAGGGGGAGTATCATCTTGTTAGTTGGAATTTTTTAACTCAACCAAAGGATGAGGGTGGATGGGGGCTTAAACCCATTCATTTGTTTGGATCCACAATAGAAGCCAAGAATGTTTGGAAGCCAATCACTAAGGAGAGCCTCTAGAAACACGTTATTATGAAGCTCACTCATGCAGTGGATCATGTTGGAAAGAAAAAACATCAAATCAATGTCAAACCATTGGAAAGCTATGGTATCTACTTTCTCTAAATAGGAAGGTTCCCCGCATGGAGGACTGATCATAGTGTATGTTTTGGTTCAAATGCTATTATGGCCGATGTTGAGTTGGTGGTATTCTCCTTGAAGATCTAATACAAGAATTGCATGATAGATGTTTCTTTAAATTGCACCAAGGTGGAGACAAGTTCACAACCATTACATGAAACTGGATTGGTTGACTGCAGATTCTATGCAACTCAATTGATTGACTGAAGATTGCATTTAGAGCAAGTCTTTCAAGCACCCAGAAATTGATGGATCCTCTGCTCCATAGAGAAGGCTACAACAGAACAAGGCTTTAGACACTAAATGCAATCCATATGACTTGCTTTCCCTTAATTTCTGAACCAGAAAATTGTATAATTCACTATCCACTATGGACTTGTGTCAAATAATTGCTACAATGTAATCTAACATCTGTAAGTCATTTTGTACTTGTAGTCAATTATGCATCCCACAATGGCCATTTTGTGCAGCTCATCTGAACCTCACTTGGCCATTGGGCTCACACTGTGCAGGTCCATATGGTCCCTTAGACGAGTGGACGTAACAAGCAACTCCACATTATATTTTAGTGTGTATATGGTTATGTATGTACATTGTATATGTGTTTATATTATCTACCATATGTAATCTATAATCTATAAATTATAATGTATACTGATGACCAAGTGTTAAGACTACCAAATTCAGAATATGGACATGGAGTTGTTGATAACTAATCATTTTCTTTTGAGTAGTGTTAGTTGAATAGACCGCTAAAATCTCTTTGTTCCCAAAAACCATATTTTTACAGTAACATCTCTTCCATATGAGAACTTGTCTAATGTTTGATCAACAGAGAAGTTTAATGAAGGAAAGAAAAAACCTCCCTCAAATCTTATTGGCAGGTTTTAGCCCATATTCCTAAAGGATTCCTAGAGCAAATTAGAAAAGTGTGCTTTCAATTCTTGTGGAAAAGAGGCTCGGCAAAGGGGGAGTATCATCTTGTTAGTTGGAATTTTTTAACTCAACCAAAGGATGAGGGTGGATGGGGGCTTAAACCCATTCATTTATTTGGAGAAGATAAAGAACAATATCCAAGTTTAGAAAGAAGAGTGGCTGATGGAGATTAGGGACTGACCAGCATAGGGCTCTGCCTCCCAGATCAGATAACTACCTTTTAAACTCTAGCTGTTCATCCATATTCTTCAGGTTCTCACATATAAGACTCTAAGAGTAGAAACAAATGATGATGGTCAGGGTGGCTAAGGTAATGGATAAAATCCATCCATGATGATGATGATGGTCAAAGACAAAAAATACTAATAGTCACTAACCTGGTGGTCGAGTCAAAAGAATTCGAGAACAAACAGTGACCAAATTTGACTCATATTTGATATACTCTGGCTCTTGATAAACACATACATGGCATCCAATAGTGCAGTCTTTGTGTTATCCCTGTAATAGACAACCAGGTTAAATTGGCAAAAAGAACATAAGAATAAGTTTTTTTTTTTTAAATACTTCATAATTTGCCACTTTATTCAGAAACTTACACCATACGTGCTTGTTTTTAGAATACACAAGCCAAAAAGGTCTATCATATTCACAAAATAGAGCACCATTGGCATTCTTCACTTCATCTAAAAAAACCATGAATGTTTCAACCACAAATGTAGCCAGTGGTATTGTTCTATATTTGACAGTTTATTCCAAACTTACACTGTGCTTGCTTGTTTTCAGTATACACTAGCCACAAAAATGGCAAAAAAAGCACCACAGTGCTTTAGCTCATCTAAACAACAATGAATGTATCAACCATAAATGGAATAGAGGAAATTACAAAAGCAGGTATAAGATGGTATTGATGGGTTGAAGGATAAGATTGGGAGAGTGGAAGCATAAAATACTAGCTAGCTAATGAAGCTGTCCACTAAGCCTCTGTCAATGAGCTCGTGAAGAAGATGGCTCTCTTAAAGCATACAACAACTGGTTATTTTACAAATATCATATTTGAAAAGAAGACTATGATGCCTTGTTCTACGACTGACTGCGAAAGAGACTATTAAGGGATTGCAGGATTGCAAGCAAAGTATAAAACATGAGGTCTGTCAATTGCAGATTGTTGAGCCAAAGAATACTGAGCAGTGAGCTGTTGAGAATAATACTATTGAGACACAGACTATTGAGTATAAAAATTCTATTGAGCTTCCAAGCCTCCCCCCCCAGTGCCACCTTTGATGCTTTGTATGTGCAGTGCATACTTTACTAGATATCTTTTACAAAATGTCCATCTAGTAACTAATGCCAATCCAAATAATGTGAATATTGACGATGCAATTGTGTGTGCATAATGTTACCCATATCCAAGTATAAGGAGTACATTGATTAGCTATAACCATGCAAGTTGATACAAGTAAATAACATATGTCAAATACTACAGGTATAGTTAGTGTTGTAATGTATGGAGAAGCTTACTGTTCTGTTCTATCATTACTACTATAACAAGGATATCAGATTAGTAATGGTGATACTACATCAGTATTGGTAAGGTTGATCAATCATGATACCTATCCATCTTAATTAACAAGGTGCTTGTACTCAGCTTCATGATTACACTGGTGAAATGAGCAATACATATCGTTCTTTCCATAATTGAGCTTGATTGAGCTCAGTTCTTAGCTGAATGCTTGTAAGTCTCCCAGCTGTATGCTTACTTATATAGTAGGAGTAAGTTAGCTTTCACTATGATATAGCTGTTATTCTACTCTATTCAACTATTTGTTTATCCATATAGAGCTTACATATCCATATTAACTCACATATGGTTAAAGATAATGGTAATCACTCATTCCAATCACACTTAGTACAAAACATTATGTGGTTTCACTAATGGTGCTTGTGTTTCCATAAGAGATACATGCTGTATTACGTTGATACCAAGCAAGCTCATCTTAACCAATGGTTACCTGTAAGCTCAATACATCTTGGCAATTCTAAGCTGTAGATTTAGATCATAAACATATTCTTGCAATGTTTCTTGTGTGTTTAACACCAGGAAATCACAAAAGGGATTTCATTGCCTACGCAGAACCCCCTTACACCTATGAGCATGATTTATTTCAGTCCAACAGTAAAGAATGAAGGCTGCTATCTGTCATAAAATTCCCATGTTATGAAATTGTCTTCTCAAGTGAGTATTTTGCACAAGAAGACATTTTAGACGGAAATTTAAACAATTAACCTAGGCCCTAAACAATTGCTGAGCAGGGCCATTTTTTTAACTCGTGAACTTTACTTCAAACATTTTAACACTAACACAAACTAAATTCTTTGAAGAATTCTTCAATTCAGCCAGAATAGCAGCCTATCTTCAGTGTGCTCTGATTTACAATTATCTACAAAAACATAATAGAAAAAGTAAAAAGCTTCACAAACTGATATGCCACTCTCAAAGCTTCACAAACTTAATAATGAGTTTAGTGAATTGGGGGAAAAACCTCAAAAATATGCATCAACCAAGTCTTTATTGACTTGCTCTTGTCAATAACAGTTTCGCTGCCAACTTCCAAGCGACCAATTTGTTTTGGATCAATTTCATACTTTTCCAAAAGCAACGTTACTGTTGTCAAACTGCATGCATTCATACGAGGAATCAACTCATAAAATTATTGGGAAATATCAAACAAGCATGATATAACCTCTATCTTGTGAAAATATTATCCTACTACCATACACAAGTACCATACATAGTAGAAGCACTAGGAGTGCCAAATTTTAACGAATTGTCCCCAATTGTTGGGTAAAACTGCTGACCATTCAAATTCTGCTCAACAAGGACTCCAAAGCTTTGCA
>LPNX010391822.1:390000-410000 GCA_001517045.1 Pseudotsuga menziesii
GATTCCAGGCTCTTCTCATTAAAAGCGTATCCCCATGGATTGCAAGGGGGAGAAAAACAATCAACTGATGACATTATCATTTGTCGAACACCAAGTGGACTATATGCCTGATGAAGATAGCCACATGAATTTATCAGATCACAATTAACAAATGGAATATCCCAATTTGACAGACGGGGTGGTTCATAAAACAAAGACTCAGAATTTGGATTTTCTAATTGAACACCAGGATTACCACCAGCATCCATTTCACAAACCACCTTCCTATTAACATCAACTGTCATTGATAGCATAGCTGATCGAGGCATCTCATCTTGATTACCAAGCTCTAAACTCTCATTAGAAGGAAAGCAAACCTGTAAAAGCTCATCATAGTGACGTATCTCAGAAGAACTACAAGTACCACCATCAATTGTAGAAACAGGCTTTTCAGGAGAGCTAAGCAACTGTTTTTTATCAACAAAACTGCTCAGAGATGCATCCGGGGCACCAGAACCAAGAGGCGACCATGAACCAGAGAATCCTGATGTGCATGCATTGGGGGGTGACATGGCCACATCACAACTCGAAAGATGATATCTATTTAGAAATGAAGAAGATTTGTGCTCTGCATCAGAGCTAGGAACTATGGAATGACAGCCAAGAGCAGTAGAGGCCACACAGTTTGACATATTACCGGCATTAGAAAATTCCTGGGGACTGCCAACAGAGAAGGTATTTCCTGATACAACAGATTCAAAAAAATCATTCATTTGATAAGAAGGCACAGACATTGCTGCTTTGCCTCTGCCAACACCAGAAAATTCAGGTATTCCATCTGCTGTCAGACAAACACTACCATCTGTCTCAAAGCAAAGAGGAAGAGGAGGATTGGGTGAATCGTTTACTTCATCAACCAATCTCCTATCACTTTCATTTTTCTTGAGATCTAAATTCTTGTCTCCATGCTCCAAAGTGCTAGTTGTTTCCACTTCCAGCAAGCTAGACTGGATACCAACTCTTGAAGCAGATTCCTGACTACATACAAATTACTGCTCCGTTACAGTGTCTGCCATCACTACTTCACTAGATGTTTTGGCAGCATTTGATAAAGAAGGTAGCAGGGTTGGCTGAGAAGTAGGAAACTCTGGCAGCTGGATAGAGAGACCCGATGCCATATATGATTCCAGTTTCTTTTTAATTGAGCTATTCCAGTGGTTCTTTATTGAATTGTCTGTCCTGGTAACAATAAAAAAATCCATGTGGTTAGGTAGCTTCATTTTCAGAAAAATACATAACAAAAGTCATAAATATATTGTGGTATGTTTTGTGCAAGTCTTCCATTCATTGATGCCAAAGGAACCATTAATAACAAAGGTCAGGATGAGGGTAGAAGTAAGATCAGCAAGAGTGATGATATAGCTGCCAGTTTGAAGAAGTATATATGAAGCATTAACAGACCAGCCAAGCTCATCAAGGTAAAGGTATTTGGTAAAGGTACTTCACCTAGTACAGGAGATGCATCAGAGGTGGCAGCTAAAGATGATATATAGCAGGTGACTTGAAGACTTACATAAGTAAGGCTCATTAATATTTATGTAGACATGGTCGCTCTAGCAGAGATAGAGGTATCAGTCAGTTTAGCAGCTCTGATACCTTCAGTGGAAAAGATAAAATGTCCTAGTGCCAGGATTGACTGTTTAAGGGCTTAAAGGACAGTGTAAGCTTGTGGAATGTCCATCTAGACTCGACTATGCCAGGATTTTAAATAAATTATTTTACCCTTTAATAGGTCGGCCTAGCAGGTCGTCGCTCCTTATAAACTAGAGGAGGTTGTATGCTGTTGTTAAACATAGCTAAGAAAAGTATGTTTAAAGAAAACAATCTGTAGAGTTGTTTTCTGTTAATCTTTATAGAAACTAGTATTGCCTATAATTGAATGCAGAATTGAAAAATTTGTGGCATGACAAGTGTATTGAACTGAGTATACTTGAATAGATCCTCATTGGTAGACTAAAAGGGTTAAGTCTGCACCAAATCCACATTCAAACAATTATTAGCTGTTGAAAGCGTGAAAACTTTCCCTTGCTGTCTCATAGTGCTTGTGTAAATATTGAGGATCAAAGGAAAACCACTAAGGACTAAACCCTGCAGCTTATTTTGTATAAGTTAAATAATAGGAGGCCAGAATTCCTTGCATTCACGCTAGCAATTAAAAAAACAGAATTATGCTCACCTTCTGGCCTTCCAGGCATAAGATGCACATGGAAAGTTTATGTGCATGAAATAAATGCCTTCTTAATTGATCTATATGTTTGAACTCTCGGTCACGTTTTTGTAACTCTTTCCCTGGCTCTTGAGCCCCAGAAGTATTGTCACAAGCACTGCAGCTCAACCTGCACATTGCTTTGATCATTTTGTAATGTTGCTCGTCATCAAAATATGCTTGTGTGTCTAAATGAAACCAATAATCGCCTACTTTTCCCTCATGTGCTCCAGCTGGAAGGGTACTAAAATCCCCTAATGTATTTGTATAGTCTCTTAGTGCCTGCTCACGTGCCAGATAAGTCACTTTTTAATACAAATTTTATAGAATTGCAACAAATAGAATGCCATAGAGCCTTAGAAATTAGCATTCATTCATAGATTGTATGATACTTTAAAGTGATCAAAGATGACAATATACCTTAGTTACCACAACACTGGGGCATTCTTGTTTGCAAATACAACAATTTTTGTCATTCAGGATAAACCGCAGCCTTGAAGTACATGTGAAGTAGACTTCACGGTGGCCACATGGCCCATATGCCAGCCACTCCAGTGGTTCCGCACAAATAGCACAACAATCTTCCATTTCTTTGGTAACTTCTTGAACAAATCCTGGCAGAAACATTCACAGAGAACCCATTAATTATCTTTGAAATCAATTCAACAGCTAAAATTTAAATCTAGATCCAAATCTAATAAATTATCTTGTACATACATCGAAATATTTTTTTTAACTCTTAGGATGTAAAACCAGTGTCTTATTTGACTGATGGCACATAATTAAATAGCAGGACACAACAAATTTATACTAGGGTTTGTAATTATGTTAACAACTATCTTAGTTCTTGAAATGGTAATACAAGTTTTAGTATATTGCATCGCATCTCAAATACTCAAATGACACGTCACATACTCCAGAGTCTAAAAGTTTAAAGCTGATATTGTTATGTGCATTAACAAGCTAGAAGCTTGATACACAGGCAGGTGCAGTGCCATCAGAAACAGCTACACTTCGATACATGGCCATGTCTTGTTTTCCAGATAATTGCTAGTCGGGTAAGAGGTTGGCACAATAATCATTATTTCTTGAATGTCCTATGACACAATATTCATTATTTCTTTAATGTTCCATGACTCCAACAAGCCTGTCCACATTTGATGACATCACATGTTATGGCATTGAATGATGGGAGGTTGTAAATTTGTAATAATCGGCTCACAAATGAGTAGAGGTTTTTAGATTTTACCAAGTAACCATCATCCAATTGAATTTATAAAATAGCCTCTCTAATTGTAAGAGAGGAAGAATAGAAATCAACATATAAATCACTTTTCATAAAAATTATACGCATGACATTATTCAATTTCACACGACTTGTCAACTTGACAGAAAACTCTGTAATAATTGGCTCTTTAAGAATTTATAACTTGACATAACTCAGCAAAACTGATTAAACTGAGCAATAATTCTAAAATAACTCAGATATCTACCAAGACTTGACAAGTTCTGCCGAAAATTTCAACTCCGCAATGTCTGTTATGAAATTATCTGCTTAAGAGAATAAGCGCCTAGAAAAATTTTGGGTCATTTCCTCAACTAGAAATATATAAACAAGAGAACTGTCGTGAAACAGTAACTGTCTCAAATGATGCGCCTCACACAACCCCTCTCTCCAAACAAGAGAGACTTACAAGGGCACCCTATCAATACACTGGCTGTAAGGTCTGAAGTCAGTAGGCTGGCACCAGCTTCAAAATCATAAGAGATGCCCCAAACTATATGAACATTGAAAAGTATACCACAATACCCGTAATTTTATAGATTTTCCTTCAAGAAACAAGCCTCGAAAGTCAAGAGCTTCACGACATAACATAGGCTTAATTTGGCTTTGATGTGAGGTCAGAAGGGCAATTGTCCTTTCCGAGACCTGTTTTGCCCAGCCTTGCCCCTCATTGAGACCAGCCATTAGGGTGAGATAGAGAACAAACCATGGCGAACGGCTTAATACTCCACTGACCTCGGAATGAAACCATGGCTCCGGAATTTCAAAATTGGATACCTGATCAAATTCGCTAATAATATTTTACGGAAGATCTAGGTTTTCTCGCATGATCTACCACCTAATACCCTTAGTTACTGACAACCTTTTCAATTTTTTTCTTTTTTCACAAATATCCGGCCTATAATCCAACCCTACCCAAACAGACAATCCCGTAAATATAAGTCCCAACAATCCCAACAAAATACAATTTGAAAACCACATACAACAATCAGCGCCTGTTAAACCTCGGTAATGACTACGATTTCATATACCCAACGGGAGAAATCGAACTGAATACTAAATTAAATCATATTTTGTTAAACTTCAGGGGTTGAACATTGAATACAATACAGAAATGAACGCAACAATAACTAGTTACTACAGAAAAAACGAGGAAAACAAGGAAAAAAAAAAAGCCATACTGTATATCGTCTAAATCGAAGCCGATCATTCCGAGCTGAGCTCCATTCCAATAGGGATGATCATGGAGAACTGTTCAAAACGAAATAAACAAAGAATGGAAAAACAAAATGCCATGGAGCTTTGGTGAAATGTTTAATCAATGATCTTTTTTTTTGATGCGCCGTCGCTTAAGCGACGCATAAACAAAGAATGGAAAAACAAAATGCCATGGAGCTTTGGTGAAATTTTTAAACAATGATTTTTTTTGATGCGCCGTCGCTTAAGCGACACTTATGAGGCTAGCCGTCGCTTAAGCGACGCTTATGGTCAAAATTTAAAAAAAAAAATTTAACTTTCTGATTTTTGGTAGGTTTAAAAGAAAAAATCCACGCGCCGTCGGATTTTGGATCGAAATGTAGTAGTGTTATTAAGGCTCAAAAAAAAATCTTCTATCTACTATATTGTTGTTAGTGAACTTGAAGGTTTTGAATGGTTTATCAAACACCTGTTTCACACAGATACTAAGGTATGCAATTTATTAATTATTTATGTCTGCATGTTCACATGTACATAAAGGGTTGAATATTTTCCTATATTCCTATTGTTATATAATTTGTAAAATATGGATGTGATATTGATGATAAATATTGTTTACATTGACTTATTCTTTTGAATTTTGTAGATTGTTAGGTGAATTTCTATTACCAATGTCAAATATTTTACCACGCACATATCGAGAGATATATGTGATTATGAAAGAATTTGGAATGGAGTATCAAGCTATTGATGCATGTCCTAATGATCATATCATATACTATGGACAATATGCATTAGAAAATGAATTCCCACAATGTCACACAAGTAGGTATTGAACCAATAAAGTGACAAAGAAAGGTGCCTCAGAAAGTTCTTCATTATATTCCGATAGTTCTACATCTCCAGTGGTTGTTCAGGTGTCAAAGTATAGCATAGTTTATGGATTTCCATGCAAAGAACAGAAGTCAAGACGATGTTCTTGGAATGCCTGGAGACGGGTCTGCATTTAGGTACATTGAAGAAAAGTGGAAAATTTTCAAAGAAGAACCTCGTAATGTTAAACTTTCATTGGCAACTGATGGTGTCAATCATTTGGAGAGATTCGTTCTACCTACTCAGTGTGGCCTATTTTTGTTATAAACAATAACCTTCCTCCTTGGATGTCGGTCTAGAGAGAGAACATAATGTTGGCAATGATTGTTCCAGGTATTTAATTAATTTGTATTTTTTTACTTGAAAGTGTGATCACTAAGTATTTCATTTCTTTGTTTCCTACATGATAATTATGTCTTTTATATATAATGACATATAGCTAAATATAATTAATCATGTATGTTGGACCAATTAGGTAAGTACCAGGTTAAATATATGAACATATATATTGAGCCTCTTATTGATGAGTTGTTGAAGTTATGGGCTGGCTTCACTATGTATTACATCTCTAGACCAACAGGGAAAAGACGATTTCAATTCCATGGAATACTTGGATGGACAATTCATGATGCTCCAGGGTTAACACATTTTTGTGGTATATTGTTACTTTCTTTTGTTATTTAATATTATAAATATCTATTGAAAATATCATGCATTATTTTAAACGGTAATTCTAATTCGTGACACTAATTCATATATCTTGTAGGTATTCCAACAAGGGGTAAATTTGCATGTCCAACTTGCGGTCCCAGGATAAAATCTCATCATTCAAAAAGTTTAGCAAAGGAAGTGTTTGATGAGTATAGGAACCATAGTTATCGAACTACAAACAAAGAAAAATTGAATGGTTAAAAAGGGAATGGAAAAAAACCACGAAGAATGACACCTCACATATGGAACTTGGAATATAATAGAAATCGTCAAGGTATGCCAAATTATTTATGTATTTTTGGAATATTGGTCAATACTTAGCCAAATTTATGAATATGCAAAACAATATTTTTCCTACTTTGGCAGATTGATTTCTTGCACATGTGACCATCATAAGGAAAACTGAAAGCATGGGTGGATAACCACTTCAACAAGGAACAAATATATGTCACCCTATGAATTTTATTAGCACAAGGACACTGTTGAGTATGGCTGTCATTGATGTCAAAGGAGGTCATTAATGGAAAAAGAAGTGTTGATATGGCATGTGTGATGAGGTTGAAAAACACATGTTGGTTTCCTAATGTCTCATGATGTCATTATTATATTCTGGTAGTAGTTGGTAATGGTATGATAATTTGGGGATTTTGACTAAGTGTTGAAAAACTTCCCTAAAGCAGCTTCCTTATGAAAATGACCACCATAATTTATAAGAAGAAGAAAATTCCCACCATGAACTTCCATCCCATAGTTTGTTGAAATATCTATCTGACCATGGCCCTAGTTCTCAGAAAAAATCCTTGAAGAAGAAGATACAGGTCTCCCAAAAGAAGGATTTTTGGTAAAACTAGTCAGAATTGCTCTAGGGAAATGCCTGCCATAATTTGTGGGTTCAAGAAAATGACCACACCACATGGTCATCCTGTAGGTGTATGTTTTTTCTACTTGACAATGTTCTGACATTGGTTTGATAATGCTTGAGGAAGAATATATCGATCTGCCAAAACAGGGTTTCAGGCCGTCTTACACCAAAGTTCAGTAAAATGCCCGCCTAGGGAAAATGAAGATCAGAATGGGAGTGAAATAAGCATAGGTGTTCTTAGTAAGGTGTAATAAATCATCTAGTAGCATTATTTCAGGTTTTGGGTGAAATGAAAAATCCACCTTAGGTTTTTGACAAATTATCTTAAGTATGGAATTATTGGTAAAATTTGCCTAAGTGGCCTCAAGGAAATGCACGCCACCTCTCATAGGATGATGAGAAAAATTATCTGAAAGTGATAGGCTCTAGTATGTTGGTTGGTGCATCCAAACATGGTTTCATATTTACCAAAGAATCTCCGAGGAGGAAGATATCAATCTACCAAAAGTGCCTCTTACCTTCATTTGCACTATCCCAGTAAATGCCCACCAAGGTTAGATGATGAGGTTGCAGAAGAGAATATTGGCATGGTTGAGTCAGTATGATATTCCTCACATTGTCGATGTCTGACTCTCCAAGTTTTATGAAAAAAATAAAATCACCGTGGTGACTTAGGGTTTGAAGAGATTTGTCTAAGTGTTAATACGAAGTTTCGAAGACCACTTTCAAATGCCTGCCAAATGTTGGGTGTTTTTCAATAGGTTCATAAATTAACATGGATTTGTTCTTTGTTGAAATGGATATCCAACCATACTTTCAGTCTGACTTACAATGGTCACATATGCAAAATATCAATATGCCAAAAGTAGGAAAAATACTATTTTGCATATTGAGAAACACAAGAAAATTGCCCAAGTGTTGAGAACAAGATTTTGAGAGGTCGTTTGGAAACGCCTGCCAAGGGATGTCCTTGTGAAAATAAATTTATCAAATGTCATGGATCAAAGGCCACTTGGACCAGTTTTCCAACACTTAGCCATGTCCAAGAATTTCTCCAAGGTTTATCCTGAAACCCTATTTTAGCAGACTATAACTTTCTCCTCAGAAATGATTAAGGCAAACTGAGACCATGGCTAGATAACCAGTTCAACAAGCTATAGCCTGATATGCTGGTGTAGGAATTCTATTCAAACCATGAATTATGGAAGGCATTCTCTTAGAGTAGTTTTGAATACTTTTTCATAGTCAATTTCCAAAGTTTCACAAAGTTGCCATATTTTTCCAGAATGATGTCAGATTACAACACTGACTTCCTGATAACACAAGAACACCATTATGTTTCTTTCTAGCCTCACCGTACATGCTATGTCATTACTTCCTTTGTCTTTCACTCATGAGTTTACCCTGCCATCGTGTCTTTGGTTATCCTTTTGTCATTCACTGAACTCCTTTGACGTCAATGACAATCACATTCAACTTGTATCATATATTATATAAATATTTGTTTTTTTTTTAGTGAATTATGTTTAATGTGGTATGTACCTATATTGATTAATTAGTGTTAATTTGATTTTGTTGATGTTTCATGAATGTTTTTAAGGCACGAATGGGCTTCCACGAGGAATGAGAATTTACCCAATGCAATTCAATAGGTTGCCATACTATAAGCACCTACAAATAGTTCATTTGTTTGATACAATGCATTTCGGGAAGAACATAACATAATTGTTATGGTGAATATTAGATGGAAGGACTGACAAACAAAGAATTGGAAATATTTGTAGTGACATCCAAGAAGCTAATCATGCATTGCAGAGTGTGATCATTAATTCTAATGGTGATGGCCGTCAACAGAATATTAGTCTTCCTTGGTGCTTGACGGATCAATAGAGAAATATTGTAAAAGAGGTCATCAGAAAAATCAAGTTTCCGATGGGGTTTTTGTCTAACATAAAGAATATCTTAACGAAAAAAGGTGATTTTGGTGGGGTTACAACACATGACTGACATACATTCATTAAGGTAATTATGAGTTTTCAATATATTTCCTTATTGGTATGCACTATTTTATTAATTTTATTCTCTTATTTGGAAATAAATAATAATTATGTGTTTTTTGATACAGTATGTTCTATCTTTATCTCTCCCAGATGACTTTGACAACAACATAAAACAAATTATTTATGTTCTTGGAAAATACATGAGGCAAGTAATGTTTTATATGGAAAATGTACTTGGTCCGTGATTTTTAGAACTTATTGACATATTATGTTTTTCCCACAAATTTTATATATGGATTGATATTATTTTATTGCATCATTTGTAGATGGCTTTCCTCAAAAGAAATCCTTAAAGAAGATATAAGGTATTGGAAGAGAGAAATTCCCTGACTAATGTGTGAAATGAAACCGTATCTACCTCCAGCATTTTTCAATGCACAAGAACACTACCTCATACACCAAGTTTAGGATATTGAATTATGTGGATTGGTACACACAAGGTCGATGTGGATGGTGGCAAGGCAGTTGGACTCTTTGAAGGATATTCTTAGACAAAGAGCATGTCCCAAGGGTTCTATGGTTGAGGGATATATGGTATATCAATGCATGGTGTATATTAGTGAATATCTACCTTAATTAGTAGAAAATATGAATGTGCCTTGCATTTGAAGGCATCTCAACTCCATCAACAAATTTGAAGGGGAGGTCCTATTGGGGAAAGGTACAATGAGGACCATGAAAGGTAATTATTAGATTTTGAGGAATTAATATATTACACATGTATTTTTCCAATTTATTTTATCATACTGATTTGTTATTTTTTTTATTAATCTTGCATATTCAACTGTATTAAACTATGCATGTAATAATATCTAATTAATGATAGTGAATTATTATTTTTTTATATAGTTGCTCTAGTGTGGGATGATTTACATTTATACATTGCAAACAACCTTGATTGGATGGAGCATTGGATAGAAGATTGTGAAGAATGCTTTGGTAGGTTATCATGGGAAGGGGTTAGTAACATGATTTAAACAGCTCATCGTCATCAAAATGATTTTCCTGATCTTACGTCGCAAAGGGAAGTTGATTTAGCCTATGGTTTAAAAGATAAAAATGCAAGTAAATTGTTTACCCGCATTTTTCTAGTTACTTCCCATTTTTTCAATGTATTTGGGTTGTTTAAGTTTTCAAATATATTTTCTAAGTCTTATATGATGTTTATTAATTCACAATGTATTTTTTACTTGTTGTCAATGTTGAAGTTGAAACATCACAAGGCTATGTGGTGTAATGGTCATAAATTTCATATCAAAATGTTGGATGATAAGATGAAAACCTAGGATTGTGGGATAATTGCAGTGTTTAAGGTCACCAATGTTTCCTCTAGAAGTGACATACATCCAGAAGAAACTAAGAATAGGTACTATGGGCATTTGGAGGACATAATTGAGTGTGATTTTAATTCCTTTAAAATAGTTTTGTTTGAGGTAAAGTGGTACGGACTATAGATGCATGAATGTGATCTTGAAAGAACTGTTATTGAGCATGCTAATGGATTTACCATGGTTAATAGAAGGGCATTTGAATTGGGTACAGAGCCTTATGTTCTTCCAAGTCAATGTGAGAAAGTATTTTACTCAAAGGTACTAAGTAAAGCAGGTTGGTCATACGTTGTTAGATACGATCCAAGAGGAAGACCAGTAAAGTATAAACATGTAGATGATGAAGATAATCATGAAGAAGAAGAAGAAGATGATGATTCAGATCAGGAGCAGGTGGCTGTATTCGATGTTTTAGATGAAGAAGTTGAAGAGGTTGATCATCCAATTGTAGTAGACGATGATCTCATTGACGATGTCGATGACTATATTAGTGAAGATGCGATTTATGATGATGTTAATGTGAATGAGCCTTTCATTAATATGTATTATGAACCAGATCTTGATATAGATGTTGAGTTGGATGAAGAAGCAGATGAATGTTATTTAATTGTTGAAGAGTAGAGGCATGTGTTTAATGTTTTATGTCATGATGATTTTTATATGTTTTTATTTCCAAATGCATTTTCAACTTTCTGATTTTAATACTTGGCCAATTTTTTGTTCTTAATATGCAAAATAATATTTTTCCTACTTTTGGCAAATTTCTAAAAAATGGGTCTCAAATATCCCTTCATATCTCTCAATTTGTGATACCTGTGTAAGAATATGACAATTCGTTGGTTTATAAAAATATATTTTTTTAAATTGTTTGCACGATGGTCATATATGATCGTGGGATTAAGAATTGCATGTTATTTTGGTTGGTAGTTAAGATTTCCATTCTTATCAGAGTTTTGGCATAATGCCGGTTCTGGAGGATCACCAAAGCTAGTAAAACCCCTGCAAACAAAACAAAGACAATTACTTTGCATGAAGACATGGTTAGAATGAATCAGACATGGTTAGAATGAATCATTCACGATGGAAAAAAATTAAATAGACAAATTTGTAATGTTTTTATAATTTTTTTTATGAAGAGGTGTGATAGTTATGAAGAGTCAAATAGAATTTGTGCAAAGTGCATACCCAAGCAAAGCGTTGATTTGTTGCTGAAAACCTCTTTGCGGGCATAATTTGTGAGCTTGAAAATCAGTCTGTAGGGAGAATTTGTGAGGTTGAAAATCAGTCTATGGGGAGAATCTATGAGCTTGAAATACAATATGCGTGCATCACCTCACCTCTGCTTCGAACCAAGATAACCATGGACGAAATTCAAACAGGGGCGTCCAGCTTGATGAGCGAAGCTAAAATGTGGGCATCCTCCTCTACAACCCCAGTTGAAACACAGTCATCCATAGATGATAGGGTAATAGTAAAAAAATTCCAGGATAATTCTAATGCATGGAGAGATGTAAATATGTGGCCACCAGGTATGGAAACTATCTTGAGGAAAGCACAAGTTTTCAAATTTTTGTGGGGAATGTTTAGTTATGTTGATGAGGATATAGATGAGGCAATTTTGAAATATGATGCTGGGAATACAGAACTCATAATTTTTGGGAAGTGGGTATACCTCGACCTTGATTTGGTTACCCAAGATACAAATATTCCATGCAGAGGGGGAGCGATTTTAAGCTCAAGGAAAACCCCCGAATAGAAGAAGAACCAGATGGCTAGTAAAATTTGTGGGCGAGAAGTAAATGTTCCAAGGAATGGTTTAAAAATGTAAGATGTCCCTCCCAGAATATACACAAATTTGATTTAGATTGTCCTTAGGACAATTCTGAATCATGACAGGGATGACATTTTAGGTGAATGTATGCGGGTAGTGATACATTGGGTGGAAGATATACCTGTAGATATTCCTTATATACTAGCTAAGAAACTCCACTCTTCCCTGCAATAGAGCCAATTAAGGAAGGTTAAATTTAGTTTCCCGGGCACACTTTAAAAAATTATTGATTTATGTCGACCCCATGCTACTGAAACAGAGATTGGTGATATCAACTAGCATGGAAATATATCTTTGCCAAAACCACCTGTTCATAAAACATACGTTAGGAAACGTAAAGAAGGGAATATAATCAGGAATTGCTAATACAATCTCCTCAGCAGAACAAGTAATTAGTACAATATCCTGAGCACCATGGGGAATTACCATTACACCCTGCTGAATAGAACGAGGAATCGCCAGTACAAAGTCCCGAGCACCATGGCGAATTACGAGTATAGTATCTTGATTTGGTCACAAATGATGAAATTCATGTTTCCATAACTTTGAAAGAGTTTAAGGGGCATGTAGATAGAGGTCATTGGGAGGAGGTGATAGAAAATGAAATGGAACAAACTAATACTCAATTTTCCATTCCTCAAGACATTCTTAATAGAATTCCTCCTAAACAGTTGGTAATTGAGTATGATTGTTCTTCCAAATAAGAATCAGGGGCTTCCACGATGCATTTAGAAATTGCTTCATACAAGTTTGATAGTAGGCACATGTCCATCCTATATGATAAAATGGAGCATTTCAAGGAACAAGCTTCCTATATATGCAATTGGGCGGAAGAGTGCTTGAGAAAAGATGATAATATTTTACAATGCCTAAAATAGATAGCAGTGTTGCAGAAGACAGTTGTGGATAATCATTTCAAAGAGGACAGAATTATAAAAGGTAAAGAAGAAATGGTTAAATTATTATCCAAAGAAGTAGAAAAAAACACTCATGAGGCTGAAAAAGCAATTCAGTCTGTGAGGGTTGCGTATGAAGAGGATTTGGAAAAAGCTAATGTTAAAGCGAGTGAACTCAAAGAAGAGTTGAAAAAAAGACCACCTGTTCTCAATGTACCACTAGTGAGGATAGAAATGGGTCCTTTATAGGTAATGGAGAATAAAATTAAATAATATGAACAAGTAGTACAAGAATATCAATTGAAGTTGAAAGAGTGGGAGGGAAGCCATGGAAAAAAGTTGGAGAATTAGAATCAATAATTTCTGATTTGAGAAAAACCATTTCTAGGCAAGCTGATAAGCCGAAAGGAACAAGGTTAGCAAGGATATATGAAACTTTAAAACTTAAAAAAAAGTAGAGGAACAAACATTTCTAGTGAAGAAGGTGGTGAGGGTGAAGGTAAGGGTACCAAAGGAGACGATGGTAAGGGTAAGGGTAAGGGCAAAAGGAAAAATACACCTATAGGTACAATGTCCTTAGAAGAGCGAGAGAAGTCCTTAGTAAGTTGATAGAAGATGCTACAAGAAATATTCTCAACGAGCCTTGCACTAGGTGATTTGTATTCCTCATCACCGTTACATAAATAAATGAAAGAGAAGATGGCCGGGAAAGATGCAAAAATAAGTGAGATGGAATAAAAAATCTTAGAAGGTAGAAAAGTTCATCATTTGGGATGTGATATGGAAATTAAAACACCTAAATCCACAATTGCTGATTTGGAGAAGGAATCAAAAGGGCCAGCTGCTGCAATGAGTGCAATTCCTGTCCTTCCCAATGAGACAGAGTTGAGGGAAAAAGAGCAGGAGAAACAAATACATAATCTGAAATGTGAATTGACTGAAGTTAAAAATTAGTTGAAACATACCAGAGAGAAATTGGAGGTTACGGAAGAACAGGAATCAACGAAGTATAAGAAAAATGTGGAAATGTTGAACAAACTGATGGCAGAAAAAATGTTTTGCTTGAAAATTCAAATTTTTTTTCATAGAGAGTTAAAGATATTGAAAAGAAATTGCAATAAGTGCCTTGTCCAACTCCAGAACAATTACAGTCTTCTATGAAAGGCAAGAGAGACAATTCAGATTTGTCTTCTGCTCAAGAGGATGGATTGCAACCATCTTTGAAACATGCTAGACATGTATAAATCAATGTATATATGTATTTATAGATAATTAATGAAAACAAATATTTGTATGATGGAGTTTTGTATTTATCGACATATAATGAAAAATTAATTTTAGTTGGCATATCAATGTATATATGTATTTATTGAAAGTTAATGAATTTTTTTTGTATGATGGAGTTTTGTATTTATCAACATATAAGATAACATTATAGAGAATTCATCTTCGAATCCAATATTTTCAGTGATTAATATGAGATTGCTTGTAGGTTGTGAAAAAAAGCATCAATCTCTTTGAAATAAATTAAATTTATGTATGTTAATTAAATAATAAAATCTATTTTGTTTATGTCCCTTATTTATTTCATATTTTTTTAATTAACTGGCTGAGCAATCTCTATTTAAATCTCTGGCTTGTGCGGGCATCTGAAAAACTTGTTTAGTATATATTTTTAAGCTATGTGCGGGCAAACTCATACACTGTGTGAACATGATTTTTTTTTCAACATGGAAGGTTAATTTTCACTCATGTGACCTCCATATGAAAAAATGGAACCATGAATAGATAAAAATTTCAACAAGGAACAAATACATGTCATTGGATGAATTAATTGACAGACACACATCATCTGGTGGGCATTTGAAAATATCATTTTAAACTACAGATTTACCACTTGGACAAAATTATAAAACCCTAAGTCAACATGAGGGATTTTTATTTTCACCAACTCTTGAACCAATGATACCAGATGATGTAGTACATCCCATTGAGCACAACTAAACTGATTTCCTCTTCAGACTCATCTTCTTTTGAGTTGGGCGGGCATTTTATTGGACTAGAGAAAAAAAATCCAGAGGGCACTTTTGGCATACTGGTAACTTCATATTCAGAGAGTTTTTGGACAAAATAATGATGTGATTAGATGCACCAATCAACATTCTAGAGAAACATACCGTCAGAACAATTTAATCCATCAACTACTGGAAATGGCGGGCATTTTACTGAGGTCACTTACACATTTTTACCAAATTTTTTATCAAACCCTAGGTCAACGTGATGAGATTTTTATTTTCATCCAATTTGAGGTGTGAGACACCCAATGGGTAGAGGCCAACATGGTGATTCCATAAGGACCACTTTCATCCTCTGAAGCTTCTTTGCCTCTCCTCGGCAGACATTTTCTTCTTCTAATGAATTATTGTGGACATTTTCATAACATGACTACTTTAGGGAAGTTTTTCATCGCTTAGTCAAATTCCCAAAATTATCATACTCTTGCAAACCACTATCAGAATGTAACAAAGGAATAATGAGACATTAGGACACCATCATGTGTCTTTCCAACCTCATCACATCATGAGACTCATATTTTTGTCATCTAACCATCACTAAGCAAACTGAAGATATGGCTGGATAGCCAGTCCACTAGGAAACAATACCATGTCACCCTTAGAATTTACTGAGACAACTTGAGCCTTTGGTGGGCATATCAAAATAGCTTCTTAACTTCTTTTGAGCATCAAAACATATTTCTTCCTATTTTGGCAGACTCCTATTTCACATGTGTGAACACCCTATGGAGACCTGAAGTCATGAGCAGATGGAAAAATTACCAAAGAATGGATCCATGACATTCAATGAATTTACTTGAACAAATACAACCCTTGGCGGGCATTTCCAACTGACTTCTCAAAATCCTGTTCTTAACACTTAGTCAATTTTCACTTTTGAATATGTAAAATATTTTTTCTTCTATTTTGGCAGATTGCTATTTCCCTCATGTAGTCACCATAAGAAAAAATAAGAACATGGAAAGATATCTAGTTCATCAAATATCAACCCCATACCCTCAGATAAATTTATCATCATCAGGAAAATCTCTAGCAAGCATTTCTGTGAAGCCACTTAGGCAGTTTTGCTAGTACTGGAATAGTGCAAATATGGCTGGGAGGCACTTTTGGAAGGTTGACATCTTCCTCCTTAGAGACTCTATGGTGAGGAAAGTGACATGGTTGTATGATCTATACAACACTATAGAGAGTCACATTCTCAATACATTTTTCACATCATCCTATGATGCATGGCGGGCATTTCCTTAAGGCAACTTGGGAAGATTTAACATCAATTCCATACTTGGACAAATTTCTCAATTTGGTCTAATCTGCCTAAAACACCCTTTTGGAAGGTCTGTAACTATTTATTCATCCACTTCCAATACAATATGAAGACATGGTCAGGCAGGCCGAAGACCAATCTACAAGACCCCCATGGGTTGTAGGCATTTACTCAAAACCCATAATTTAGGGCGGGCATCTTTCTGAGGCTACTTAGCCATTTTGCATCCACTAGTGAAAAACCTTGTTTTGGAAGGCCTATATCTTTCTCCTCATGAAATATTAAAGCAAAATAAAATCATGAATAGGTATCCAAACCAACTAGCCATAGGACAGTACCATGGTGCGTGCATTCTTCTCAAACCATGAATTGTGGCGAGCATTCTCTTAAGGCTGCTGGGACCAATTTTGACTAATTATTCCATACTTGGTCAATTTCCCGATTTTCACCATTTTGCCATATTTCTCCAGAGTGATGTCATAATACAACAATGGCTTCAACTTCATGCTATATCATCATCTATTCCATGCCATTTCATCATATCCTCCATATCATCATTCATGCCATGTCATCACCACCTTTGTCTTTCCTTTGACTTTCATTGAGCTCACTCTTGCCATCATGTCCTTTGGTTATTCCTCTCTCATCATTGAACTCATTTTGACATCAATGACAAACATATTCCATATTACCAACATGATGGTGGTAGTGGTGATGACAACGACAACGAAAACGATGATATATACAAGTTGAATGAATAAAGCATGTAGAAACAATTTTAGTAATAATGGCATGACCTGGATAAGAGTGTTTTTGGCATTCATGGCTAATGTGGATATATGGGTCTTGTGAAGTTTGATGTAAATATTTTGTTCTTGAAAGGCATGTTGGAACTAAAGTGTTAACACTCAGAATGTACCCAAGTTGTGGAAAGGTAAATCCCGAGGTAACATCAAAACCACTTTATACTGTATTTCTGACCTAATACAGTGTGAGAGGGATATCTTGCTATTTACAAGGTTTCCATACTCAAAATATTCAATCAAATATGGTTAGAAGGTTAGATTTATGATTAGAATGAGTTTGTTTTTTATAAATTTTGGTGGTACAATCATGTAGGAGACCATTGGGTGATGGAGTTGACAATCAGGTCTGAAAGTAGGTTGCAGAAGGTAGGAAGTCTAAAGGTTGGTGGACAGAGGCAAGATAGACACCATTTCTTCAATATGGAGGTATTAGCAGGTTGATTAGAGGATAGAAGGAGATATCCTGTCAAACAAAGGACCTAACTAAGCCGAATTCTGCAATACTTTAGAAGAAAATGTTTTAAAAATTCTTGAACAATGGACCTAGAGCATGCAAGATGAATTCTGGCCCATATACACTAATGCTCAAACATGAAAGAAAATACAAAATGGAGTGAAAACAAGATAAATAGTCATATAAAGAAATAACTTATTGAAGAAAAGATGGCACATGAATCTCTGCCGTGAGAGGTTTAATGTTCCTCCTCTGCAATTTTATTCATCTCTGAAAAAATTGAAACCCATTACAATGTAGAGCATCTCCGCTCTTGAAAACCCAACCTCTCTCCCCTATGTGGGGAGCCTTTTTATAATGTCTTAGACCCGAGGCTATCCTCGAAATAGGATCTGAAACTGTTTACAGTCATAATCAAACATTAACAACTAGAGCTTGGTACTTCTGCCATGGTTTACATATCTTTAAACAAACATCATGGAGCAAATGCACGTGCTCAGTTTGGATGGCAGCATAACATTTTTGGTTTGTAAATCATGAGCAGTGAAAATGACGTCTCAAGATGCTTTTGGTGGCTCATTTCTGACTGGGCTTGACCACTTGTCCGTCTGTCGATTCAACAACGTGTCCTTTTCCTTTGTGTTTGTTCCATGCTCGAAGGCACCTTTCTGCATGAGCTCAAAGATGTCAAAGGAGTTTATATCCTTTCTGTGCTCACCTTTCTTCATAGCTTCCTCCCTTGCTTATGGCAGAAACAAGCCTCTACAGTGGCTTGTCATTCTTGTACTCCTCACCACCTCAGAAAAGGTTGACGGACGGGGTGCATGAAAGCTATGGTGAATACCTTGGGCCCTTGATGCTCTAGTACGAGGATTTGCTCCCATAGAGAGCTGCTAGTGAATATCATCATGTGCCAAGGATTTGGAGGAAATGATTGCATCCAGGGATTTTGGAGGGACACCCACGGGACATGAAATCCTAGGAACCACATAACTGGAGGTGTGGCTATTTGAAAATAGGTGCATCTCTCAAAGTGTTGTACGTTTGTTCCCCGATGGTTGGTGCTTCCATGGTGTAAAAAACCAAGGCGATAGATGAGCGTGGAATCAAGCTCACCAACCAACAACACACTGATACTAACAAGCTTCTCGAACCGGATTGCCATTGCAAACATATCAGAATCCTCAGAACCTCTTGGAAGAATGACACCGCAAGTTTGATTCTACACTAGCTCATCCTATGCACCTTAATGGCTCTAAAAGGTGGTTTTTATATAGGATTGGAAAACTGGGCACGGGGATGACCCATCAATATTTTCTCACATTTCATCGTCGAGTAGCCTGGTGACGACACGAGCGAGCACATGAGATGAGGGATTCCTTTACCGCTAGATATCTAGTCATGCCGGCTTATCTGCTGTGGCATTTCATTATTGGTCGTAGAAAAGAATTCGGGCCTTACCCTTCCTGGTCGACCATACGCTTTAGGGCATATGGACTGGACGTTTTCTGGCCCTTTGGCTCCTGTGACGACGATACTAGAACCATTCTTTCTTTACGTTTCCCCTGCTAGGTGTGGCAATCAGATTCATTGTTCCACTTCTTAGATTTTCATGATATCTTTGTGATTTCACACGCTAGCCATATGATGGGTATCTGGTTTTGGGAGAGATGGCATTGCCATGGGGTTCGGGGATGATTTATCATGTGGGTGTATCACAAATGGCATCGAGGAAATCAATTAACTATCGAGAAGGAAAATCCTATGTGAGGGCATCTTCTCCATGTAGATGTTTTTATAGTTTTTTTTTTATGTTGAATAACCCTCGTGTTTTTCCATGCACTTGGTACCGTAGATCTATTTATCTTTGAGATCTAAGCCCTCGATACACCAAATATTCATACCCAAAACTCAAAACTATGAATCTGCATAGCTTGATTTGGGGATATCAATATCAATCGTCGATCTCTAAAATACCTTCATCGGGACCACTCAACCTTGAGAACTTTAACATTCTACTAGCGTTTTTTCATTTGAACGAGTGAGCAAATTTTGATCGCGAAATGCTTCTCACCCATTGATCTACCCAACATCTTGTTTCGACCGTAGATCT
>LPNX010391822.1:415000-478259 GCA_001517045.1 Pseudotsuga menziesii
TTTGCAAGCTTTTCCCATTTATTGGTTTGGATTTTGGACCAATGTATAGTTCCCTGGGACTTGTGGGATATAATTTGAATTGAATCCAGTAAATTGGCCCTCATACCTCTTCCTTCTTTAAAGGAACATTTGATACAAGTATTATTTTTCAAAGACACTTATATCTTTTTGCCTCTATTTGGAATATACCATGGTAGTTAGTGTGGTCACCTTTGTTTGGCATATCTCAAAGAGTCCGAAAGTTATCAAGAATATTGTAGCCTGTGTGTTTCTTCATTAAACCCTCTGCGAGCATTTCTTCCTTCAATATATGCTGTGTAATTTTGATCACATCATATCTTCCACAATACTATCCTTAAATACTTAACATATGCATAATTTCCTTTATAAATGTCTATTTATTAATTTCCTGTAGATTACTCTTTTATTTCACCAAGACTGTAAAAGCATACTTTTATAACTTTTGATAGACTTATATTTTTCACATCTTGACCATCTTTAAACAAACTGAGGGTATGGCTAGGTATCCACCTCAACTAGGAACAAGACCATGTCACCTTAAAACCTTACTGAAAAACACACAGGCTCTAGCAGTCACTTTAAAATGGTATTTCAAATTGCTCAATTCAACACTTAGTCAATTTTGTCAGAATCTAGTCATTACTATGCTAGAAGGCATTTTGGCAGACTCATATCTCACGCGTGTGAACACCTAGAGGGAAACTGAGAACATGAGTGGATGCCAAGATCATCACATAATGGACCCATAACATCTGATGAATTTATCAGTTAAAGAGATGAATCTGGTGTGCATTTTCAAGTGGGCTCTCAACCTCCTGTTTTCAACATAGTTAATTTTTCATATTTTTGGATATGCAAGCTAATGTTTTTACCTCTTTCGGTAGGGTGATATTTTTCTATGTGGTCACCATAAGAAAAACTAAGAACATGGATGGATAGTCAGTTCATTAAAGAACATTCCTATACCTTCTGATGAATTTATCATTACTCAGACAAGCTTTGGCAGGCATTTCCAAATGCCTCTTTAACCTTGTAATTTGACATTAGTCAATTTATTTAAACCCTAGGTATCAAAGGTGATTTCAAATTTTCATCAAACTTGGAGTGTAAGAAATGCAATGGATGGAGGACAACCAGATGAATCCATTAAGACTAGTTTCATCCTTTGTAGATACTTTCTCTCTCCTCAGCGGGCATTTTACTGAAGTATGATGTAAAAGTTGCTTCAGACCATGTTTTGGCAGATCCATAATTTTTGCTTCAGGTACTTTTAGGTCAAAGTAAGAACATTTTTAGGTAGACAACACAACCATCTATAGGATGCCCATATGGTGCAGGCATTTATTTCAACCCACAAATTATGGTGGGCATTCTCCTAGAGCAACTTGTCTAATTTGACCAAAAAGAACTTCTTTTGGGAAGCATGTATCTTCTTCCTCAAAGAGTTGATCTGAGAAATGGTGCCATGGTTAGATAGATACTTCAACCAAATATGGGATGAAAGGTCATGGCAGGAATTTTCTCCTTCTTATGAAATATGGTGGGCAATTTCATAAGACTACTACTTTAGGACAATTTTTCACAACTTATTCTTTTTCCAACTTTATCATACATGCCTTCAGTTTCATAGAATAGTTTCTTCTGCCTTGGTACAACTAGCAAAATAGTTTCTTCTTTATCATACAATCCTTTCCAATATTCTTTAGTTTCTTCCGGATTCATCTCATTGTTTTTTCAACAACTAAGGCCCCGATTCTACAAATTTCTCATGGGTTTCGGTGAAGAATTTCTCCTTCTCTTGAGCAATGGTCAATCTGTTTCGTCTCATGTAATTTTGTAAATAATTTGCAATTTTACGCTCCCACCAATTCTTAATCTCTTGCTCTGATAACATTTGCGTATGGTCATGTCATCTGTATATGTACTACCGACAACAAAACCAATGTTTTAATCTCACAGATCACATAAGGTTACCAATAATACACATATAGTATCATATAAACATAGTGAGACAAGATAGAAGAATATATAGTAGAATAGCATATTATATTATAGAATCACATGAGGGTCCATACATATACAAAACTGAACCCAGTTCTTTATTTGGGTCAACAACCTATTATATATGATTACAAAATGGTTATGAGTAAATACCTATCAGTTTGATCAATCGACACGACCTTTGGAGGCCGACCTATTCTCTGATTAGTCGGTTAACTAGCCTAGTTGGCTCACAGACTAGCTCCTCCAATAGGATTGATAAAAGGAAGGAACCTGTCAGCCCCACCAAGCCTAGAATTCATCGTCAAATCCATCCTGTATTTCACCACCACCTCGACAAAGGAGCACATTCCCCCACTGCATGAGTCTAAGATCACATGGAGGTGAAGGAAAAATTCTCACTCTAGGGCTCAAAGTGGGAACTCTCTCTTGAAGAAGGCTACCAAGTTGATAACATACCCAAAGTTCTTCTTCTTCCCCAGCTTGTAGTTGGGTAGTTGTTTCTTCATACTTATGACCAGCCCGGAGCATGAGTCAAATACTACACTTTACAGAAATTCTACTGCTATACACATATGGGTCTGCATGACCAAATATAGTGTAGATGTACCCTCCACTTGGACAACTATGCTCACAATAACTTTGAGCGAAAATATTTTTATCTGGGAAATCGGTATTTGCATTCCTTGCTTCTATATGCCTAGAAGAAAATATGTTTTTACATAATATTGCACGCAGAGGGGATCACCCCCACGATTAGCTCCACCCAAGTTTACTGGCTTCCCTCTATGAGATAAAATGGCGATAAAATATATGTTCTCATCATTCAATTCAAGTGTCTCCTCCACAAGGTCAAACATATCTTGCTCGAGATCCCATAATCACACCAATAACTATAAAAGTTGAACATGGGATCACATGTTTTTTGTGCGAAAATCCTTTAACAAACCACACCTTTGGAGGACATTTAAAGTCATTGGCTCCCCCAATGCTTCCCTATCCATGTCCTCATGCTCTCTCTCCCTCCATTCTAGGACCATTGCTCCTACAAAATTACATTGTTTGGACATTAGACATGCCAAACCACCCAATTCACAAGACTCGTGACTGTGTAGTGGTGACAACATGTTTCACTCGTGGGTTCCCCATTTCATACCACGATTACATCATGAAATTGTGATTTTTCAATGGGATACCCATGAGTCCTGCGTAGTTCCCTAAAAAACTTACCAAAATCCCATAAATTTGCATAAAAAAATGAAATTGAAAGCATGAAATGAAAGATAAAGGAGAGGTGATCTACCTGCAACTTGCATTTTGAAAATTCGTCCACTGGTTTGAGCATACGAGTCTTTTGAAGATCAAAGGTAAAACTTGCACTATTTGTGGTAAAGACCAAATGAATTTTTTTTTGTCCAAGTTTTCACTATTTATAGGAAAATTTCAAAATTTGCACCCATATTAATATAGTTTTGGTCAAATTCTTTTTATTTGGACTAGTGTTTATTGTTTTTTACCTATATTTCTAGGTTATGGATGAATTCAAAGCATATTTCCTCAAGAATATAGGATAGAATTTGGTCCTTTTGCATCTTGCATCAATACCTTATCCCCTTACAAACCTTAGGATCTCATTTTTTATCCATGGACAACTTTTTGCAACCATTTTTTATCCTTCAAACATTGTTATGCTTCCATGGTTAGAGCTTACCTCACATGGGTAACCCTAGCTAGAATCTTCTTGCCGATTCTAGTACACATGCGGCATATTGCTAGGTTACAAGAGCCTTCGTAGTTGTTTTTCACACAAAAATGAACCTCATATTGTATCTTTTTATAAACTACCCTTGATCATAAGGCTCATGTCATATGGAGTTATCTTCAAGCCCTGGTCTGACTCCTTAAACATGACTAGATAGTCGAGTTACTTTGTCTTTTAGACTCACTAAACGAAATGAAAGATCATCCATAATGGTACAAGTTTAACTCATTTCCAGACCCTATAGATTACTTACGAAAAATGAATACTCTAGTTCTTCCGAAGATAGAAAAGTATATTCAGGTACATGTTTATCTCTTTTTTAGGTTTGAAGGACTAAACTTACAAAAAAGGAACTTGCTTGAGCTTACTTTTTCTTTTTCATGCGCCAAATTAAACCGTGAAAAAGATTTTGAGCGTTCTTTATGTCATTGTCATGCTTGTTAAACTTCAGTATAAAGCATCGAGTTTACTGTTTGTTGTCCCATTTTCATAAATAAATGGAACATTCCAAATGATCTTTTCTTCCTTCACACTCGTTAAACTAAGGCTAGATGATTGATTTTGAAGGAGCATCGGTTTGGTGATACTTTACCCCTTTTTCAGACCTTGTTGAGTAAGTATGAAAAAGGTATACCTTAGTTCTTCAGAAGCTAGGAGAGTCCTCCTTTGGATTGTTTTATACTTTTTCAGACTCAAGAAACTAAATTTACAAAAAATCACCCCTCCTAGAGTCTTATTTGGAGTTTTCAGACTCTCAAACTATGAAAAAACTGATTAGCATTCACTTATTCAGGCTCGTAAAATCCACAGATTAGTGTCATATAAAGCACTATTCTCTCTTTTATTCAAGCTTTCTTAAAAATGAGGAAAGACTCAAGTTTAATTTCTTGGAACCATTAAAATTTAATAAGAAAGGATGGAAGGATATGCACTCTTTGATAATAATTTGTTGGCAGCAAGTCATCATTGAACAAAGCACTAGTTTGATTCTCTCGATACTCATGTTTCAATTTTCACTTCCCTCCAACTAACACTTTGAGTCACTACTCTTCCACTTTTCCTAAATACATGGGGAATCTGTCAATGTCTCCTAAATGACAAATAAGTTTAGTTGTTCTATTAAAAGTTTAAATTTTCCTTGGGTCATTTATGTGTCATACTCATTGTTCAAGGATACTTACCCTCTGTCTATCCATCATGATCCCTACCATTTTCATCTCTGAGATCATCCTACGTACATATTCCCCTATCTAGTCTACCAGTTACTCAGTGACCTATTGAAGGATTTATTGCCTTCCTCTTTGTAAAATGGATTCCAATCAGTACCTCCTGCAGAATAAGACCTGGAATTTCAAAGTTAGTACCTTAGGATCCACTACCCATACTGGTGAACTCCTCTGCATTGGTTGTTAGTACAAATTTCTAAGTGACATTCGGATGGTATCATTCCATGTTCGACTTCAATTCATGTATTCACATGGTAGGATTCGTATTGGTTTCTATGTATTTGGACAAATACCTTGGGCCACCAAATTATATAACCTAAGTTGTGCAAGATTGTGCCATGACTTGTGACACTATTTCCAACTATTGAAGATCTATTATTGTACTCATGTGTATATGATCCATCTTTGTAAAACATATGTGGCCTCATTTCCCATACTATATGATGTATATGTATCTTGTAAAGGAGCTAGTGTTCCACATTATTGAACATGGCATCCTCAATGATGATTTTATAAATGACCTTGATTTATCTGTTTGAGGTACTTTTGTGTGACCTTGATTATGAGTCCTCCAAGTTTAAAGTTTGTAATGTATTTTGGTCATCAGTACCCTATGACCTCACACATTAGGGGGCATCTATTATACCATGAAATGGAACTTCTCTATCCTAGTAATAACACCATATGTGTCGTTACACAAAAGGATATTATGAATTGAAGTGACCCTAACCTTATAGATGGATGTGATCCTTGATACATACTCATTGCTTCATAATTACCCCTTTTTTAAGATAAAATTACCTTACACTCACGGGTTCTATTATAAAAAATCACGTGTTACTCACGGGTCACCTTTTGTGCAACCTGTGTGTTATCTCTAAGAAGTTGTAATCATGATTTTCCTTCAAGAAACTTTCAAATCACTCGCAAGTTGCTCCACATAAACCCATGAGTTTCATTAAGAAGAGTTTAAAAATAAAAAGATAATTAAGTCGGGGCAGTTGGGTTCGGTTTGATAACCTCCCCAACTTCCCCAACCATCCTAAGCCTTGAATTCCTTCTCCCCAAAAAAGTATAAAAAGAGTGGAAGGGTAGAGGATGTGGGAGGCAATTTTGAGAGCAAGGTTATGCTGGAGGATTCTATTGGAGAGAGGAGCAAGGAGGATTCAGGTCTTGGTGTGCAGAAGAAGCTTGTCTCATGTAGGGTTTTGTAATGTTTCCTGAACTTCATTAATAAAGAGTGTTTTCCTTTCATTATCGTCTTATTACATTCTTTTATTGTTATGAGTTATGATCTATATTTTTATTTGTTTTCAATTTCAATTGTCATATGTTCATGTATCTTTTATATAACAATAGAAGATACTATGAGGAAATATAAATCTTTGTTGCAGGTGTTGAATATTAGAAATATAAGGAGCATTGGAGAGGAATAGCTAAAGCTTGGATCAACCATCCAGAACAAGGTACATATCCCATTCTCTCTTATTCTTTGTTATAGGTTTCTAAACCCTAGTTTTCAACAAGTCACACCTACAGTATGTTGGTGACCCTTTACCCCAAGTCATAAGGTATGCATTCCCTAACAACAAATAGCTGGATACTTATTGTTATTTCATCTAGCCGTCTGGCCTAGTTATAAAATCCATACACTTAGTTACACTATTTTAGCTGCATAGTTGTTTGGTCCACCAAAAAACATTTCTTCGTCTCAAAGAGAACAAGGATATGCAATTGTTTCCAAACATTTGACAAAAATAGAGAGATATAATATTTAGAATGGTTGAGAACTGGATCCTTTTCCTATCCGAGTGAATTTAATACATGCTTAAAAAATGGACAGGGAAACAAGGATGAGGTGCTCTTGAAAGTAATCCCAGTCATGCAAGACACTCTTGATTCTTGTGGAGACATTGGTGAGTTCTGACAGTCAGATCAACTTTATTTGCATAGGTTGATTCAATATATCCTCCACGTTTGTTCCAATGTTCTGAATTTGGGTTTCTGTTGCTTTCATTAATTTGTTGATACATTTGGAAAATCAAATAACTTATTCTTGTGCATGTTTATCCTCATGCAACCATTGATATTCTTTATTCCTCAACTCCTCTTTCTGTTGGTGCTCCATGGTCAATTGATATTCCAGTCTTCGTGTTTTGAATAGGTCAATTGACTTCTTTCTTTTATAGATATCTAATAAAGTACCCTAAACCATTTGAATATTGATTTTTTTTCCTATAGTATGAGTACCAATTATTGAGAACAACTGATGATCTAGTGGCCCTTATTTCAGATTCCTTCAACTTCCTATCATATTCTCCAAATTCTCTAAAGTGGTTGGAAAAAAGTACACTAGTTTCATCAAGCAATTTTTGTGTCAATTCATCTTGGAATTTGTCATAACTGTTGACCACAAATATGAATAATCCTTTCAAATTATCAAGTTTATTTTATGATTGAGGTTTTGGTAGAGGTCCAATGATCGTCTCTAATTTTTTTGAACAGATTTTCCAAGCATTTTCTTGACCTTCTTTCAAAGTTTCAAGTCTTCTACAATTTTCTGACCATCATCTAGCTCATTATTTGGAAGCCACTTTAATGATGTCATCGAGTTCCTGCTCTAGTGATTTTTAAGCTATAACAATGTATTTAATATCTTCCATTGAGCTTGCTACCGACTATAATGACAAGATGAATTGAGGATCACTTTTAATTTTCTTACATTTTTTTGCAAAATTTCTTGGAATTTTTTTTTTCCAATACTGTAGTATTCGTTGTGTGTGTTGTAAACGAGGGACATAAAGTCAATGAAGATACGATTGATGGAGGTGAAGCCGAACATGAAAAATTTGATAGTGGTAAGGTATAAAAATGAAGGGTTTATGGTGGGATCGACAACAGTGAACTCTCAGGAAGCAAAGTCATTAGAGTTGAAACATGCGTATTTGTTGTTGGTGGTCTTGAAGGAGAGGTCATCAATACAAGGGTTGAAGATATAGAGGGTAGCAAAGAAGTTGTGATGATATTGGTAACGTATAAGAATGAAGGGTCAACGATGGGATAGTTGATGGGGGTGGGGTCGACAACGGTGAACTACAGGGAAGAAAAGTCATCAGAGTTGAAACATGCATAGTCGTTCTGGTGGTATTGATGGAGAGGTCATCGAAATCAGGGATAAAGATACATAGGGTAGCAGCGAAGTTATGATTTTAGTGGAAGCTAAAGGGGACAAAAGAGGCAGTGACAAGAGTGACCAATTTTTTGGCATCATTGCTGGGGAAGGTAATTGATGGACATAGTTTGTAGTTGGTTGGTTCAATTTCTTGTAGAAACTCTAATTTTCAAGGTGCAAGGGTGATAAAACGTAGTGAAGAGTCATGCATCCTTCAACCGACCGAATGGGTCCTTACCCCAAGGATCAGGTATGATTAAATAATCTTGCATGAATACAAGAAGAACTGAACAGAAATCCCCAAAACCCCCCAAAGCACTAATTTGGCAGGTGCAAGAGGTCGCGGCTATAGCCTAGGCCTAGGAAGAAATACATCTATTAATGAATTGATTTCCATGATTGATTCTTATACTAGAGATCTATATTGAGGACCACCATCTGTAAGAAGAATCCTTATTCCTCCTAGGTTGGAGACACCAGTGTCAACTATGGAGAGATCAAGAGGAGCTTATACGCCACCATCTGGTGGACTTATGGAGTAGACTCCAACTAATAGGGAAAGTTTTGTGGGGGCAGGTGGGCCAGAGGAGGTCTATTGAATCAATGGGGAGGAAGTTACTAAATAAGAGTGGTTATAGTTTCGAAAAGAGTTTGAAGATCATAAGAAGCGCAGAAATCGAGAGGAAGAGGTAATAATGAATAGCGAACATCACCATGACGATCGTGAAGAAGTAGTAGGGGACAATGATAATGATAATTTCAGCCTTCAGCATGAGGATACATTTTCCACACTTCAGTTCTCTATTTGACAAACAAATGGACAAGCCCCTATAAAAAATATTTCACCCTCAGTACTGTCACACTTTCATGGGAAGTCTATCAAGGATCCACATGAATTCCTCTCTGAGTTCGACATTCTCTATCAAATTTATGACTATATCTCTAGTGAGAAGAAATTGAAATTATTTCCTGCCACCTTGAAAGATAATTCCTTACGATGGTTTATGAGTTTGGGTGGAGAAACTGTTGCAACGTGGGATCAGATGAAACATGTATTTCTTACAAAGTACCAAGAATATTTCAAAATGAAGGATAAGAGAGAATAACTACTTAATATGGTGCAAAACAACTATGAAATTTTGGAGGATTTTGCGATGAGGATTCTGTATAATGTGCAAAGACCAGACCATACCACTATTGGAAGGGATGTCGTCACAATTATTTTGTTGTGTGGGATAAGAGAATACTGCCTTGACATGCTTAATCTGTTAGGGAAGGGAGGCATCTCCAAACAACCTTTTGATCATATTGTGGAATTATGCCTAAGATACTCTAGAGGGCCTTCCAAAACCAATACAAGGGACCAAGACATCTTCTCACAAGAACATTAGTTAGCTAGTGGAGGGAATACTTGGGAAGAGATAGGAAACCTTCTCGAGAATTTTAAAACTAACATGATGAGTTCCAATTATTCATAGTTGGATGCCATGAGAGGAAAAAATAAACAAGTGACCGAAGATATGGTACTTGGGGTATTGTACCCTAAGTGCAGGAAAACACACCCACTGCGAGAGTGCCCACTTGATAAGTGGAGGTATGTGGTCTGTGAAAATTAGAACATGATACTAGGGATTTCCCTTCACTGCCAAAGTCCAAAGCAATATTTCAAGCATCCACTATGGGCATAGAGAATTCTTGTTTCATCTCACTGAAGAAGCCTTAGAAACCTCTGATTCCAGGTATAAATTTAGATCTTACACCTTTCAATTCCTAGAATAATGTTAATAATCAATTTCCTCCACAATTCTCATATCCTAATACACAGTGGAACCAACCTTCACAACCTGTAATGCAATATCCGACCCGTTGGACTTCATGGGAACCACATCTAAACCAACAATCCCCTTGGTCTCAAGGATGGAGAGACCCTTATCTAGGGAACCACTTTCCCCATTATCAGGCACCCTATCAACAGTATCAAAAACCACAACTATAAATATCCAATAATGCTACACCAATGGGTGCACCGCTTCATCCTCAACTTCCTTCTCAACCTAACCCCAATCCTAATAATAAGGCAGTGCAACAATGAGAAGCCTCTAGTATGCCAACTTATTCCATTCACCCTCTCTCTTGCAATGATTTACATTTATGATTAAGGAGGCTAGTGGAAACAATCCTCATTGAGGATGTTCCATACTCTATGACTGAAGAAGGAATGAATCAAAAATTTGAAAATTCATTCAATACAACTATCCCCATTATTGAGGATGTTGAAACACCAATTGAAACACGATGAAACATCAACTGAGACACTTGCAGAGACATGTAATAAGACTTAACCTACACAGTTTTTGAGAGAACGATCGAATCTTGAATGACGAGCCTTGCAAAAATTAGTGGAACAACCTCATTTCAATATTTTAGGAGAATTGGAAAATATTTATGTGAAAATTCCACTATTACAATCCCTACATGATGTACATGTATACATCAATACCATTAGAGATATAGTTCTAAAAAAACCAGGAAGGAAGCCTAAGGATCCTCCAACAGTGCATGTAGTGGGGAAGTTATCTGAACTTATGATGGGGAGGGATCCACTGGCTAAATACGATGAACCAGGAAACCCCATTGTTATAGTATATATTGGGAAGACCCATATCACTAACATTTTGGTTGATTTAGGTGCTTCAATAAATGTTATGACCATTGAGACTATAAAAAAATTGTGACTCGCTAATCTCAGGCCTACCTGAACCATATTAAAAACAACTGATAGATCCACTATCAAACCAGAAGGAATCTTGGGCAACCTTGTAGTCTCCATTAACCCATGGGAGTACCCTGCAGACTGTGTTTTTTTACAACCCAAGTCATAGCTGGGGGGACACCCATTAATCTTAGGAAGACCATGGCTAGCCACAACAGATGAATGCATTAGCTTTAGATCAGGGTCCATTACGATTTATGATGGAATTTCCATAAAAATATATCCTCCAGCTAGACCTAGCTCAAACACTGAAATTCCATTGTGGATGGATTTGGAGGAGGAGGAATATATTCAACCATTATTAACAATTGGGAGAGCCTTGACTTTCAAAACAGAATATGAAGATGACACCATATGTAATTTTATTAGTGAGCCTACGTCTATCACTCAACAAGAATATTAGATCATGAACAACACCTTAAAAGAACAAGACCAAGAAGAAATTACAGAAGAAACCTTAGTCAGTAACACTGAAATAATCCTAGTAATTGATAAATCAAAGAGTGTTCTAGTAGAAATCAAACTAGGGAAAACATTGAATATTAATCCTAATATCAAAATTGATGAACTGGAATGTTTCATTATGCTGCTGAAATGACATAAGGGGGACTTTTCTTGGGAATATATAGACATGAGGGGTATCCCATTAGGACTGTGTACTCACCATATTTACATCAAGAATGATTCAAAGCATGTATGGCAACCTCAATGCAAAATGAACCTGAATTTAAGAGACATTTTGAAGGAACAAATCCAGAAACTTTTAGAGGCAAGTTTTATTTATCCCATTTCAGATGTTGAGTGCATTTACCCACTAGCGATTGTACCCAAGAAAAATGGGAAATGGCGAATTTGTGTAGATTACAGAGAGTTAAATAAAGCAACGTAGAAAGACCACTTCCCTTTACCTTTTATCGATCAAGTTTTAGACATGTTGTCTAGAAAAAGGTTCTTTTCTTTCCTTGAGGGTTTTAGTGCATATAACCAGATCCAAATTGCCCCTGAAGACCAACAAAAAACCACCTTAACCTGTCCTTGGGGAACCTTTGAATATAGGGTGCTCCCTTTTGGGTTGTGTAATGCGCCAACTACATTTCAATGAGCTGTAATAAGGATTTTCTATGAGATAGTAAATGATTGCATGGAATTTTGTATGGATGATTTCACTCCATATGGTAACAGTTTTGATGAAGCTCTAAGGAAATTGGAAAACTTTCTAGAACACTATGAACAAACCCACCTATCCCTAAGCACTGAAAAGTGTCATATGATGATGAGCGAGGGTATGTTTCTTGGGAATTTTATCTCTTATGCAAGAATATAGGTAGATCCAGCTAAGATAAAGGTAATTACAAATATTCCTACTTATGGGTCGCAGGAAGAGGTACGAAGTTTTCTTGGTCATGCTAGATATTATAGGCGATTTATAGATTTTTTTTCCAAATTGGCATACCCTTTCTTTATTTTAATGATGAAGGATGCACAATTTGTTTAGACAAGGGAATGCCAGGAAACGTTTGTAGAAATGAAGAAAAAGGTTATGTACATCACCTATATTGAGAGGGCCTAATTGGGCCCTACCTTTTCACATCTCTTCTGATGCTTCAGATACAACCATCGGAGTAGTTTTGGGACATCAAGAAGGTAATATCCTGTATGCCATCTACTATGTTAATAAGAATCTGGATCCTGCTAAACTGAACTATACGGTAAAATAAAAAGGGTTCCTTTCCATTGTTTATGCCATTAATAAATTTAGGCATTATATTACTAGATATTCTACTTTTATACATACTGACCACTCATCTATTAGATATGTAATGAATAAACCTATTACTAATGCTAGAGTGACCAGGTGGTTGTTGTTACTTTAGGAATTTGATATAAACATTGTTGACATACTAGGGAAGGAGAATGTTGTTGCATATTTCCTTTCTTGACTAACTAATAATGATGATGATTAACCAATCAAGGACTCCTTTCTCGATGAACACTTATTCGTAGTCTCAACTTATTCCACATGGTACGTTGACATTGCTAATTATTTGGTTGCAGGTAGACTTCCAACGCACTTATCCAAACAAGAAAAGATAAGGATCATACAACAGAGTGCGATATACCCCTGGATCGAAGGCCACCTCTTCTATAGAGGGCCTGATTTGGAAATCAGGTGTTGTGTGAGGGAGGATGAGATCCACAACATTTTGAAGTCCTTCCATGATGAGCCCTGTGGGGGGCATTTCATTGATAAAAGAACTGGACATAAAGCATTAAGGATGGGGTATTTTTGGCCAACTATGTTTTAGGATGTGAAAAAGTATGCTCAATCCTATGACAACTTCCAGAGAATGGACCAACCTAACAATTTGGATGAAATACCACTTGAGCCATAGTTAGTAGTTGAACCCTTTGTCAGAAGGTTTATATCTTGGTTTGCATTGATTATATGACTAAGTGGGTGGAATATGTGGCTTTGGTAAAAGCCAATGATCAAGCTATAGTATATTTTTTATATGCAAATATCTTCACCCACATTGGAGTATCCAGAAAGATCATAAGAGATGGGGGACTGCAATTTGTGTCCCATAAAATGGAGGCCTTATTTCAGAAGTACCATATCATCCACAATCCAATGGCAAGGTGGAAAGCATGAACAAGGTAATCTAGTCAATCCTTACAAAAAAAATGAAGAGTCACCATAGGGATTGGAATGAAAGGCTTCCAGAAGCATTATGGGCCTATTGTACTACATGGCGCAACACTATAGGTTTCTCCCCATATGAACTGGTGTACGGAAATAATGTTGTTTTCCCTATTGAGTTCGAAATCAAAACCCTGAGAACAACTATAGAGGAATACCTGGACTTAACGAAGGCTCAAAAGAACCAATGGAATCAACTGAATGATCTAGATGAGAAGCGCACTGCTTCTATACATCACATGTCATTAATTCAACAACAATGCTCCAAACGACATGATTGATTTATAAAGAAGAAGGTATTTTTTCAAAGGAGACTGGGATTTCCTGTATGATTCATGACCCAAAATTAATTTTAAAGGCAAGTTAAGCACGAGATGGATGGGACCCTACAGAATAGATAAGGTATTTGACAATGGCACCATCCATTTGACCACTATTGATGAAAATCAGACACCTCTGTTTTCAAATGGTCATCAGTTAGAGATTTATCATAAGCCTACCTCGAAGGATGCATTTATCTCTTAGGTTGCAGCTGATCCAACTGTCAATTGGTACATGATCACGGGTTTTCCCCTATTTCTGAAAATATTTAAATCTTCTGCAAATTCCACACAGAAATTGTATATAAATAAATCTTTGATTTCCTTTGTTTTTCTTTTTAAGCTATGATTGGTTTGTTGTTTTTGAGAATCGTGAACAAGAATTCATGCGAAAGTTTGTGTAGAAGAAACAGTGATGACGGGCCAAGCGATTGTAGAATTTTGAACAATCCTTCTCGATTGATATTGCTCGAAAGTGAACAAGATTGCAAACATATGTGGGAAAGTTTGTCGTTTTCCCATGCTTTTATGAACTTCTATCAAAATTCTTCAACGAAGACTCTATTAACTGATTATTCTTGATCCACTGTAATCTAACTGCAACCCCACTAATTTTCCCATTTTTCACTGCAACTCCACTACTTTTTCCACCAAAATTGCCCATTTTTTGCTGCAACTATATTATTTTTTTTACACAAGAATTGGCCATTCTTCGCTGCAACTTTGTTATTTTTTCCACTAGAATTGGCCATCATTCGCTGAACTCCGCTACTTTTTGTACCAGAATTGGCCACTTTTCGCTGCAACTCTACTAATTTTTCCACTAAAATTGGCCATTTCTCACTACAAATCTGCTATTTTTCCACTAATTTGGCCATTTTCTGTTGCAACTTCGCCATTTTTCTTCCATTTCTGCTGTAACTCTACCAGTATTGTTGCTATAAGTCTCACAAAATTTTCGCTGCATCTCGAGTGTATTTTCAACTAAATCTTTTTGCTTCATGATGAGATACTACCAACAATCCACCACTCTACTACAGTACCTCCACACATCCAAGAAATCAATGCTAACACAAATGTTCTCAACCTGTTTAATGCATGATGACTGGTTTCTTTTTCAATTACGTGTTCGTAATTATACCCCTCTTGACTATTTGACATCACAGGCAACCATATCAGGAAAATGATGGCTCAGGTGACAATGATTAGGTATGATTTTTGATTATGAGTATGATTAAGTGTGAATTGATATAGTAGTATGATTATATTATACCTTTTTAATCCCTGTCAGTCTCCTGTAGTCAATCAATTTTTTCAAATATTCCACCTACACTTGTTAATGACCATTGACCTATTCAAACCTACATGATAATCCATTAAGACATCCTATTCTTAACTCCTCCAACTTTTCAAAATATCAATACGAACCCTCATATTCAATTACTATTTTTAATTGCTTCAAATCTAATGATTGATACTGCAAATTGCTACATTTTCCATCACATCTAGCCAAGGAAAAACAACATGGGTCCTCCAGTCATATATGAACCCAATAATTTAGACACCATGCGTGCAAACAGGGAAGTATTTTCCATATTTAGGGAAGTTGGATGGATTGAATATTTCCAAATACTGAATAGTTTTCATGAAGAAACAAAATTCCAGTTCACCATAAACTTGACTGGAGAACATTAAAAAATCGGTGGATTAAGGATAGATGTATTAGAACGGGCTTTAGCAGAAGTCATAAGACTTCCCAGGATTGGGAATCGATGGTTTTGCTAGAAAAGACATAATTTGATAGAAATTGAACACTTTCTAGCAACAGGGGAGCAGGTGCAACCAAGGTCTAGAGGCATAGGGCTCGAGACATTACCAAGTCCCTAGGAGTAGGTTGCTATCTTCCGAGAAAGGTACATTACATACAAAGGAAGATATAGAATTGTCTACATTTATGATTTTTTCCTACTTTCCCATTTATGCTATGGAATACTGTTAAACATGCCGTTTTATATTTTACTCACTTTACAAAATATGTCACACTATGTCAAGACATCTAGGCACCCACTATCTTCTGTCACAAACCATGGGTTAATTAAACTGCTGGTGCAAATATATTTGGAACGACATAACCTAACATGGGAGAAATTTCTTGCTGGATCTGGGGTGCATTGGGAACCTACAATAGAACATATTGGAGAAATAGAGGTCAAAAAAATATCCTCAGGTTCAGCTGGGGGAGGGGTGAAGAGTTAGAATAAGGTGGAGATGATCAGGAAGAAGATTCAGGGGGAGATGCAACAGAAGAAAAACTGATAGAGGAAATGGTTGGAACAATGGTGGTAATAGAAGAGGATGTGCCATTAGCAACTGCAGCATGAACAATAGAAACAAAAGTTGGAACAACTACAAAATAAATGACATTGGAAGCTAGAGTTACAAATGCGCTAGTAGAAGAGGCCGAAGTTGCATATACAGTGGATTTTTTCAAGATAAAACCTCAAGTTGTTAATATATAATCTTCCTTTGAGCTAATAGGACCTATAATTGAGGAATAAGAACCTTTTGTAGAAACAAGAGAAGTATCTACCCTTCTTATTCCATAGAGAAAGAAGAAAAGATCAATGATCGAAGGACAATCATATGGTCTTACAAAAATAAGAAGGAACATAGCTTCTTGGGAAACAGAGGTGGAAACTATTGAAATACCTATTTTAAGACCTAGGTTACCCACTAAAACAAAAGAAACAGAGAGCAATAGAGCTATGGAATCCACTGATACACAAGAACCTGCTGAAGTCCAACCCCAGTTGGATAATTTGCTATATGAGAATGATTTGTTGAAAGAATATGTGCAAAAACTTAGAGACGAGTTACAGAGATGGAAGGAAGTTAGGAAAAATCATGTTACATGGGACTTAGAGACGTTAGCAGAAGTTACTGACTAGTTGGGAAACCCACATTCCATTTCAGAGAATGAGAAACTTTTATGTCCTGAATGTGGGGAGTTATGCAAATTGTATGGATACAAGGCTGAGAAGATAGAATATAATCCTGGAAATTGGCACATTCAGGCCGAGAGAGAGATGAGACACCAAATATGGAAACAACAAAGGAAGAAAGGCTGGAAGTGGATATAATTCATGATTAGTAATTACAATAAGATGAGGCAAGGAAACCTCAACATTTAGGGGGTACTGAATTTCTTCCTTCGGGAAGTAGTTCTAAGGACACTAATATACTTTCGGACCAAGCACAACAATAAGGTGAAACAAATATAGTCCAGGAAAAACACCGATAGCCCACGAGGATGAAAACAAAGCAGGTTGTTGAAACAAAACAACCAAAATCCTAAAAGCATGTTGCTGAAGCTATGACTCAGACTGAAGTTTCTGAGGAATAAGTACATGAATTGAACGCTATTACACAAGAACCAGTGTTCTTAAAGCTAGTTATTGAAGATGCAATTCAAATTGAAGATCCTGAGACCTATGAAGAAACAATTCAAACAGTAGCCATTGAAACTTATGAAAATGCAATTCAAACTGAAGCTACTGAAATGTATGAAGAAACTATTCAAACTGAAGCAACAATAGCTACTCAAACTCAATAGGAAACAACACGGACAGAAAGTGCTGAAACACAAGAACCATGCTACACTGAAATATCGTCATGTTGAGCCATGTGTTAACCCTATGTCTAATCCCTAAAGTTCTCTCTACTAAACTAGGGTGATTTGAGGTTTTTACTACCCTTTTTACCCTCCCTAGATAGGCTGATTATTTTCCCCTTCATGCTAGGTGCGCATGTGGTACTCTTTCTCCTAAGGAAAGGTGTGCTGGTGTTATTTCCCTTCATGCTAGGTGCATCGGTGGCACTCTTCCCCCTTATGCTGTTGGGATGAGATATGGTTTAGAGGCAAGTTTGAGTGAGTCTTAGTGTGAAGATATTGTTGCGAGTGTGAAGGATTGTAGATATGTTGTGGAAGATAAAGCTAGAAACATCAAGGCTTTATGGTTGTAACTTTACCTTCTTTTATTAATTAATACAAAAGTGTTCCCCTTTCCTGTATGTAATTTGTGCTAATATCAATTAAATGTTGTTAGATTCCTTGATCACTAGCATAGATGGTTAATTTTTCATGATGCTCTCACTTTGTGGTTTTGTCCTTTGATCTCTCTTTACAAGTACTGGAGATTACAAGAAGGACTTTGGAACAAGGACAAAAAGCACTTAGATCCGAGGTATGAGATTGATTTCATGTTGATTAAATTAGCTATCTAAGGAAATGATATGCTGTTGTGTTTCTTTTGTTCTATGCTTGTATCATAAAGGGTAGAGGAATAAGTGGTGTCTGCACCGGTTGCAGAATTCCTTGAAACAAATTTGGTGACCATACTAGGGATGTACATAGATATGATTTCTTTTGTTTTTTATTTCATATTTGTTTATCAATCCTTTTGATAGCCTCTAGAGACCCTCCCTCCTTTGGATTTTGTCTTTGAAGAGTGTCTTGCATCCTCTTGATTCTATTTGGATCACTATGAGACCTTCTATCTTTCTCCCATACGAAATATGGCTTTTACCATGTTTGTTTCTCCACCAGTGCACCTGGGTTGTGTAGACAGAGTGCTGCTGGTATTATTTTTCAGTTTCATAAGTGTTGTCTCCACCGATGCTCTTTTCCTTAAGAGACAGTGTTCCATCGACACTATTTTGCAGTGTGATAGGTGCTCTTACCTCTCCTAGGTGCTTTGGTGTAGTGTTGTAGGTGCACCCACCCCTCTCAGGCACTCTAGTGCAGTATAGGTAGGTGCACCTTCCCTTTGAAACTTAGAGATCAACTCCGATTTCCTTATTTTCTAGGTTTTGGTTTGATGGATTGCGGGTTTTAGGATTGATATGATAGTTATACACCCCCTAGACCCAACATTATCTCTATTTGGAGTTTATCTTGTTGATTTTGCGATGCTTTACTAGCCATGCGAATGACTTGGTTGTGGTAGGAAATTTCAATCCTCCACCTATTAGTTCTTCCTTTCCATTCCTTATCACATTTCCAAACCTCTTCATATCTATTTTGATAGTCATATCTGATATCCAAACCCTTCCCCTCCTCATTCATTGAGTTTTGGTTGCATTTTGGTTGATTTGGAGCAATTATTGATTGTTTTGGAGTTGTTTGGGTGCTTGTCATCTTCCTTTTGATTTTTGAATAAATGGAGTGTTGTAGATATGTTCTCATTTTCTGTTTGTAAATATGAAAGAGTTTAGTTATTAGATTTCATTTTGGTACATGCATTTGAAAATTGAAGTGCTTCCCTACTTTGTTTTATACATTGTTGAGATTTGTTGCATCTTTGATTCCATTTGTACTTTTTGGACTATTATTGTAGAAAGTTAGAAGTGTTGCATTCTAGAGAGGAATTTCTTCTTTCTTTACTATTCAGATTCATGTTTGTTTGAAGAGAAAACTCAATCAAAAGAGAAGCAAATTAAAAAAAAAAACAAGCCAAATTCATAAGTATGAATTCATAGGTCTTTTCAAGAATTGTGATTGATATTTATATGTTAAAATTCATAGTTGTCTTTGATTAGAAATTGGTTTTCTTAGATCTCTGATTTCTATCTTCTTTAACAGAAAACTCTTTCCCTACCTTAGGTAGCTTTCATCGAAAGAGAAATGTGAATTTTCATGTAGCTAGGATTTGCATTCTTTTTACATTTCTTGTCTCCACCTCATGCATCCACTTAACTGCTAGAGATAAAATTAATGCTATATTAGTTTTAAAATAATTTAGTAACTATGTGTAAGTTAGTGATCCGAAAACAAGATCTTTGCTACTCTATGACGTTAACATGAACTGGATAAAGAGCATGAATGAATCTCACAAATCCATAAGAAGAGAACCAACCAGCATAGACAATATGCACATAAAGACAACAAGTTGATAATGGAGTTCGTCCAGGATGGACTACGTCTCCGGGCCTGCTTCTCAATAGGAGGGTCGATCTATAATCTCAGTATAAGGAAAAATACATGGCAATGATACAATGATACCTTGGTGACAATGGTCAGGAAGAGAACCGTTGCCCAAAACACAACAAGACTGCTTCCAGCAACTTCGAAGCCTGAAGACGGTGTAAAACGAGTATAAACAGTCGTACCTTCCTCCTGCAGAGCTACGCAATCTCCCTTCTCTCCTTTAGCTACAAAGTCTCCACTCCAAAGCATGAATGGAAAATGGAGAATAAGAGGGTTTATATAGCTTGAGAAGACCCCCTTCACATGTTTCTCATGAATTCTTAGTTACAACAAATTTGCCTAATTGGGCATATGGTTGAAAACCTCCAAGTTGGTTAGGCTCTTAAATTATGTGGTTGTTCCCCTTTTTAATATTCCAACCATATAGTTGGTTATAGTTTAAAACTATACCAAGTATAGGTTAAAATCATTACATATGTTATAATTTTTTAAAACCCACTTTTAAAAGCCATAACCAACGTTTTAAATAACACATGTGGTAAAAAAAACCATAACCAAAGTTTTCGAACCCACTTTAAACCATAACCAAAGTTTTTAAAATGACATGTGGTGAAGGGTGGGCGCGTCCCACATGGTGGCTCCTCCATTTGATACATGTGAAATACATGTGTTCAAGAGTGGCGCGTTGAAGGGAATGGTCAGTACCCCATGGGATGGGCCACGAGCTCCTAGTTGTGGCTGTGTGGTAGGACCAGGGGTCGGGGCTAGCCTCGGCCCCTTTTCGCACCCATCTGAAAAATTCTTCAAGTTTAAATAAAAGATCCCAACCACACATACCAAGAACCACACATAGCCCAAGTGGTGAAGGTGCTTAGCATCCTTGGCAGAGGTCATGGGGTCAAACCCCGTGGAGGCACATTATTTTGCATCTGACCATTTTGGCAAATTTGGTCCTGCCACGTAGCAGGCACCGATTGGTCCAACTCATCGGCCAATTGTCGGCCAACTCAGCTAAGTCATCTGCCATGTCATTGAGCCATATTGCCATGTCACCATCCATATTTCCATGTGTCACCTTATGATTGGTCCGTACTGTACAGATGCCATGTGTCATCCTCTGAGTGTTGCCACATGTCGTCTTTTGGTTGGTCCGTACACTTGCCATGTCATCTTGTCCGTACCGTGCGGATGCCATGCGTCACCCTATTAGTGGTGCCACATCATCATGTTTGTATAGTATGGATGCCATGTGTCACCCTATTAGTGGTTCCACGTGGTACCTCTTTTGCCAATTTTTCCTGTTGACCTCATAGAACAGAACATGATAACTTTCTCATACGGAGTTTGTTTGAGGTGAAATGAATGCCATTGGAATCGTCTCAATGAGCCCTTCGATCTGGTACTAGTTTTGCTAAGATTGGAGGACTTCAAAAATTTTTCCTTCTTGGATCCTCCTGGATCATTCCTCCCCACTAAGAAGCTTTTGGCCTCCAAAATCCTTTACTAATAAACCGGTAGGTGAGGGAATTGCTCCCTCACTTTCCCCTTCTTGATCCACTTGGCTTTGCTTGGATGAGTGCCTTTGATGCCCACTCGAAGATAATCAACATCACCTCTGTGAGAAGTCCTTGTCCTTCTGTCCAAGATGACATCTTCCTTTAGCTCATCCATGTACTCAGGAGCAAATTCATCAATTAATGGCAATGAGACATTCTCCCTTTCATCCATGATCATGGGAGGCTCATAGAGTTTCAAGTTCTCCAAATTCACCACTGAGTAGATCTACATGTATGGTGGTAGCTCTAAGCGAAAAGCATTCGTCCCAATCTTCTCCAAGATGGTGAAGGGACCATATCTAATAGGCTTGAGCTTCTTTCCTTCTCCTTTCATCCTCTCCTTGCTGATGTAAAGCCACACTTGATCTCCCACCTGAAACTGATGATCAACTCTATGCTTGTCATGGCGAGCCTTTTACTAGGCTTAACTCTTCTCCAACTTCTCTTGCATTGCTTGATGTACCTGTTGAACTCTCTGAATGAACCTATAGGCTTTGTCTTCATCCTTAGAAGTGCTTGAACCAACCTCTCTCCCATAAATCAAGTCCAATGGAGTCTTTGGAAAGTACCCAAAGCATGTCTCAAATGGTGAGCTCTGAGTGGAAGAATGCATAACCCTGTTGTAGGCATGCATCACATACTAGATCTGTTCATCCCATAACTTAGGATGCTTGTTGCAATAGCCTTGAAGCAAATGGACAACTATCTTGTTGACTACCTCTGTCTATCCATCGATTTGTGGATGGAAAGCGGTTCTCTTCTTCAGCTTGGTGTCCATCATACACCATAATTTTGTCCAAAACTCTCCAAGGAATCAGGAGTCCTGATCCGAGATAATGGATGTAGGGAGTCCAAAGTGAACCCATACATGCTGAAAGAAAAGAGAAGTAGCTTACTTTGTAGTGACCTTCTTTTTACATGGCATAAGAATACACATCTTGCTAAACCTATCTATGACCACATACAAGTAGTCATGACCCCTCCTAGACATAGACAAACCCCCCACAAAATCCATGGAAATGCTTTCCCAAGGATGGGAAGGAACAAGAAGTGGTGAGTACAGCCCCAATTTTCTATTAGTGGGCTTACAAGTAGAGCGCATCACACACCCCTTTACATATTTTGTTACAATGTCTTTCTTGCAAGGGCAATACACAAGTCTTTGCAAATGAGCCAAAGTTTTACCTACCCCAAAATGCCTTGATACAAGAGAAGTATGAGCTTCTCATATTACATGGACTCTTTCACTGATAGGAACACATAACTTGCCCAAATGATAGAGCAAATTTCCTTGCAAACAGTAGTCTTCCACCTGTGTGCCATTGGTTAGCTTCTCATAAATATCCTTGAAATCATCATTAGTAGCATACTACTCAATATAATGTTCATGGGACAAAGAAGCATTTTTCAAAACAATAGATGCAACAATAGGAGGTCTAGAGAGCATATATGCCACTTTCTTACTAGTACCCTTCTTGTACTTGATCACTAGATGGAATTGTTGAAGGAATCCCATCCACCTGAAATGACGAGCTTGCTGGAGCTTGGTCTGGGAGTGGAGATACTGCAAGGGCTGATGATCGATATGGATGATTGTCTCCTTACCCATCAAGTAGCGTTTCCACTTCTTGACACTCTGAACCAAAGCATACAACTCTTTGTCATGGGTGGGGTAGTTGATCACTGCTTGAGTAAAAGTCTCTGAATGGTAGCAAATAAGCTTGCGGTGCTACATCAATACTTCCCCCATGGCATATCCACTAGCATCTGTCTCTATCTCAAATGGCTGCTGCAAATTGGGCAAGGCTAGGACTGGGGTGGTGCTGATCTTTCCCTTCAATGTGTCGAAGGATTTCTGCTTCTCACCTCCCCACTGGAAAGATTTCTTCACTCTTGTTAAGGCATGCAAAGGAGATGCTATGTATGAGAAGTTCTGAATGAACCTCCTCCAATATTGAACAGCTCCTAAAAATATTCTCACTTCAGTAGTGTTAGTAGGCTTAGGCCAATTGACAATTACATCAAATTTTGAAGGATCAATTTTTAAATTTCCACCTCCTACAATATGACCCAAGTAAACTAATGAAGTTTTTCCAAATTCACACTTTGACAATTTTACATACAATTTCTTTTTTTTCAAAGTATCTAATACTTGCTTTACATGCCCCACATGTGCTTCCCAAGTTTTGCTAAAGACCAAGATATCATCTAGATAAACAATGAAAAAATCATCTAAGAATGGACGGAAAACATAATTCATTACCCGCATGAAGGTTGTAGGTGCATTGCAAAGCCCAAAGGGCATCACCAACCACTCAAATAGACCTTGCTTGGTCTTGAAGGCCGTCTTCCACACATCACTTTCTACAATTCTGATCTAGTGGTAGCCACTGCACAAATCCAACTTGGTAAAGAACACAACATCTTTCAACTGGTCGAGCAAGTCATCTAAGCAAGGAGGCAGGTATCGATTCTTGATCGTGATCTTGTTGAGAGCCCGATAGTCAACGCACATCCTCCATGTACCATCTTTCTTCATCACCAAAACAATCGGTGAACCACATGGAGAGGAGCTGGGTCTGATCACTCCTTGGTCCAACAAGTCTTGAACTTGCTTCTTAATCTCTGCCATTTCAACTGCGGACAACCTGTACATGCCCACATTAGGAAGAGGGGCATCCTGCTGGAGATGGATCTCATGTTGAATCTCCCTTTTGGGAGGCAAACTTGTAGTTTCTTGAAATATTTCATCATAGTTAGCCACAATATCAATCATAGCCTTTTTATGAGAAGGATCACAACCTTTGAAAGCATCGGATGCTTCAGCATCTCTTTCTCTCACAACCATGAGCATGTATCTCTTATTAGTGTTGATGAGTCTCTTCATCTATCCTGCACTAACAAGAGTGGTGTTAGCCTTCATACTGTGAGCTCTCATGACAGAAGAATACTGCTTTTCGATCATACAAGTATGGGCTTCCCAATACGATACCGCAGATGTCAAGAGGAACAACATCTAAGTCCACCTCATCGATCAACTTTGAAGCAATAGCAAACCTTAACCTGCATTGCTTAGTCACCTATAGCTTAGCATTATCACATACCCATCCAAGAGGATAAGGCTTGGGGGGAGGGTTAGTCTGTATGCCCAACTTCTTAACAACTGATTCTGAGATCAAATTTACTTGAGAACCCGGATCAAATAATGTTTCAATCTTTGTATGCTTAGACACAACTCTGATGTGAAACAACTCACTTCTTCTTTTATCATTTTCTTTAGAAACATGAGTAGAACTTGAACCAGTATGAGGAATTTTGTTACCTTGCATTCCCACAGCTGTAATCCTGGTTTTGTCACCTGAGTCGGAACCCAAATCTCGTTGCGCTGTTGCAACGGTTTTTTTCTTCTTTTTTCCTCCATAATGCTTTGGCCTCTGTTTAGGATGCAACTTCCAACAAATTTCTCCATCATGCCCATTAGTGTCGCAATGTTTGCAATGGAGCTTTCCTCCTTCCTTCTTGGTAGTAGCTATCTTCTTGCTCTTGTCTTTCTTTTTGGAATTGTGGTTGTTGTTGGGCTGGAAAGGCTTCTTCGGATGGTCTTCTTGCGAATGCTTCCCCCTGTTCTCAAGATGAGTAGCCTGAACAATTGCTTCATCCACACTATTAGGATTCAACAATAGCAAAGTATGGCGTAGATAATGATGAAGAGCACCAATGTACTTCAAAAGAGTGTCAGGAGAATCTAAAGAAATGTTCAACTCTAGAGCTTTCTTTCTAAATTCTTCAGTAAAATTCTGAACACTTTGACCCTTGCCTTGTCTAAAAATTTGCCAATCCATCATAGCCTTTTGAACATAACCCAATGGATAAAATTGCTTACGTAAAGCAGAAATGAAAGCAGACCACGATGAGAGAAGATTACCCATTTGTTTGCTACCTTGCTGAAGCTTTCTTTCCCACCATACAAGTGCGGTGCCTGTCAGCTGAAGTGAAGCCAACTGAATCTTCACATCTTCTTCTTTGATCTGCTGGACTCGGCAATAGACCTCAATTTTCCTTATCCAATTATTCAACTTCTCTGCATTCACTTCCCCATTGAACATGGGCAAATCAAACTTCACATCGAGCTTCAATAAGGGCTTCTTTTGAGGCTCTTTGTGAGGAACCTTGGAATGCTGAGAATGAGATGAGGAAGAAGCACTTGAACTTGTGCTTGAAGCTGAAGGTGAAGAGGGAGGCTCAGGAGGATCTTCGCCACCTCCTCCTTGGTTAACTAAAGCGTTGCCTTCGTCCTTCAGTTCTTTTTCTTCCTTCTTTAGTTCACTGCCTTTTCTTTCTTTTGCCATGCGTTCTTCATAGTCTGCAAACAAATTGTCTACCTTGTCGGCCATCATGTAGACGACCTTGTGAAAGTTTGCCTCCATCTCGATGCGAGCATCATTAGCATCCATCTTCCTCCTTTGGTGAGCACATCCGATCTCGGAATTGTAAGGCTCTAATGTACCCTCACTAGCTTGCAGTTTAGCCCTCGTGAGCATCCACACTCACAATCCAACGTCAAATAAACCTGCTCTGATACCACATGATCCAAAAACAAGATCTTTGCTACTCTATGAAGTTAACATGAATTGCATAAATAGCATGAATGAAGCTCACAAATCCATAAGAAGAGAACCAAACAGCATAGACAATACTCACATAAATATAACAAGTTGATAATGGAGGTCGTCCAGGATGGACTACGTCTCCGGGCCTGCTTCTCAATAGGAGGGCCGATCTATAATCTCAGCATAAGGCAAAATACATGGCAATGATACAATGATACCTTGGCGACAATGGTCAGGAAGAGAACCATTTCCGAAAACACAACAAGACTTCTTCCAGCAACTCCGAATCCTGAAGACGGTGTAAAACGAGTATAAACAGTTGTACCTTCCTCCTACAGAGCTACGCAATCTCCCTTCTCTTCTTTAGCTACAAAGTCTCCACTCCAAAGCATGAATGGAAAATGGAGAATAAGAGGGTTTATATAGCTTGAGAAGACCCCCTTCACATGTTTCTCATGAATTCTTAGTTACAACAAATTTGCCTAATTGGGCATATGGTTGAAAACCTCCAAGTTGGTTAGGCTCTTAAATTATGTAGTTGTTCCCCTTTTTAATATTCCAACCATATAGTTGGTTATAGTTTAAAACTATACCAAGTATAGGTTAAAATCATTACATATGTTATAATGTTTTAAAACCCACTTTTAAAAGCCATAACCAACGTTTTAAATAGCACATGTTGTAAAAAAAACCATAACCAAAGTTTTCGAACCCACTTTAAAACATAACCAAAGTTTTTAAAACCACATGTGGTGAAGGGTGGGAACATCCCACGTGGTGGCTCCTCCATTCGATACATGTGAAATACATGTGTTCAAGAGTGGTGCATTTAAGGGGATGGTCGGTACCCCATGGTCTGGGCTACGAGCTCCCGGTTGTGGCTGTGTGGTAGGACCAGGGGTCGGGGCTAGCCCTGGCCCCTTTTCGCGCCCATCTGAAACATTCTTCAAGTTTAAATAAAAGATCCCAACCACACATACCAAGAACCACATGTAGCCCAAGTGGTGAAGGCGCTTAGCATCCTTGGCAGAGGTCATGGGGTTGAACCTCGTGGAGGCACATTATTTTGCATCTGACCATTTTGGCCAATTCAGGCCTGCCATGTGGCAGGCATCGATTGGTCCAACTCATCGGCCAATTGTCAGCCAGCTCAGCTGAGTCATTTGCCATGTCATCGATCCATACTACCATGTCACCGATCCGTACTTCCATGTCACCATCCGTACTACTACGTGTCACCTTGTGATTGGTCCGTACTGTAGGGATGCCATGTGTCATCCTCTGAGTGGTGCCACGTGTCGTCTTTTGGTTGGTTCGTACACCTGCCACGTCATCTTGTCTGTACCGTATGGATGCCATGTGTCACCCTGTCAGTGGTGCCATGTCATCATGTTTGTATAGTACGGATTCCACGTGTCATCCTATCAGTGGTGCCACGTGGCACCTCTTTTGCCAATTTTTCCTGTTGACCTCATAGAACAGAATGCGATAACGTTCTCATACGGAGTCTGTTTGAGGTGAAATGAACGTCGTTGGAATCGTCTTGATGAGCCCTTCGATCTGGTGTTGGTTTTGATGAGATTGGAGAACTTCAAAATTTTTTCCTTCTTGGATCCTCCTGGATCAGTTAGTGACGTGTTTCAGTGTCGTTAAGGGTGGCAACTATTGTATATTGCTTGCACTGCATCCCGGGGACTGTGTGGTTCTTCCACGTACCATCGGTATATCGAACAAAATTTCACATACTCTTGAGGTATATACAAAAGGTACTTCACGTACTTTATTGTATATCGGAAGGCCCATTTCATACGGTTATACATTAGACAACACCACTATGGAGTGTATATTAGTGTATATTTCCCCCATACCTAGTGTATATTAGGATACCCGCTTAGGATTCCCGTGACCAACTGAGTTAACCTTTTGGCCATCTTGTAATCACAATACAACAATAACAACACTCAGGGATATTACTATGCACGTGCCTCCCAGGTAGTTGGGTATTCAGGAAAAGGTACGGTCCCAATCCTCCTTGTCACATTTTACTGTTGGACTCTGTGGTATATAGTGAGTTGTAAATCCTTGATAATCTTGTGAGGATATTGACCGTTCATCCACTCCTATTCACACAGTTTGCTTGTTTATTTTAGACTTGAGTAGTGTTTATTTTGTGTGGTACTTCAAAGATTCTTAGAGAGTTTAGATATGGAAGACTCTCTTGGGACCACCAGTCAAGAGACCCCTTTTCAGGGTATGTCTTTTGTTTCTCCCCCTTATGGAGCTATTGGTCCTCCCTTCATGGCCACTTTGAACTTTCCTGGATTGACTATAGGATTACCTATATGGTTATTCTCCAATCTTGCCATACCAAATGCATCCTTTGTTTCGGATCTTGGTCCTTTACCGCATGAGCATCAATCTCATGTTAATCCTTCTCCTTCTTTGTTGAATGTTGAATCGAATTCCCTTTCTTCCTCTTCACCTGTTGAAAACTATAATGTTAGTAAATGGGTGGGTAAGAAGAAGACAAAAAGGAAGGCTAAGAAGAAGAACACTAAGCAGAAGGTCACATCTCCAACCTCTGATCATCATGTTGCAAGCCCACCAGTCACTGATCATCATGCCGGGAGTATTGATGTACCTGTTTTGGCTTGCATAAACCTAAGTTCCCTTGTAGAATTTGCAAGGGTGATCACTTTCTCAAGGACTATCCCGATCTTTCCCATGTGTCAAAAGTGTGGTATAATCAACCCATGTCATCAGTCTCTGACATCATCCTGATGATGCCCCATCAACCAGTGACTCTATGGTTAAGAGTCGTAAAGGAAAAATCAGGTGTCCTTGCTTTCTATGTAAGGATATGCATTGTACTTACCTTTGTCCTCACATGGATGAAGCTTCTAAGTTGTTGGATGTTATTACTATTCCTCAGTAATGGCTTCCAACCGGTTATCGTAACTTGTCCCTTGACATCCCATTAGTTGATAAAGTAGTGGATCCATTTCTAACCTCGGTCGATCCCACTATTCCCTTGAAGAGTGAAGTTGAAGCGGTCGATCCAAGTCCATCCTTGGTTGATCCCACTCTTCCTTTGGAGAGTGAAGTTAAAGTGGTCGAGTTAATGTCATCTCCACCTGATCCCACTCTTTTGGAAGAGAGTGTTAAGAATGAAGTAGTCGTTTCGACAGAGTCTTCGTATTGTCCCTCTCTTATAATCGAGAGTGAAAACCATCCAACTCAACTTTTCGTAGTTAGTTTTGATTGTTCTATGCAAGAGGAAATTTTTTCTCTTTTGACAGAACCCTCTCCAAGTAGTGAGGTTATTTCCTTTGACTGGAGTAACCTAACATAATACTGTCTTCATTCGAGTGTTCCTTTCTAGATATCTGTGAGAGTTACTGCTAAGAGTATACTCTACACTATTGTTGACGAAGGGGCTTTTGTTTGAATGCTATCCTCTACTACTTGGCAAGCCATAGGTTCTCCTCCGTTTATGCTAGTCACCGATCAGATATTGGATTTTAATCAAAGACCTACTGTGCATTTAGGGATCCTTCCTCATTTTCCTATTACTTTGGAAGGAAAAAATATTTGCATTGATGGTATGGTCGTCCAAGGTCCCTTAGATTTTAATCTGCATTGATTATGTTTACGCCATGAAAGTTGTTGAGCTGCAAAAAGACCACATTTTATTCATCTTTCCTATACCATTTGTCACCTTATTCCTATCTTATCCTTCCATAAAACCATTAATATTCACCACTTTCATAATAATAATGGGTTTATATTACCATTTTCCAAATCATTTATTTTTGAGTATTTTGAGTGAATTTGTGGTAATTATTGAGAAAAATAACATATTTTCATTATACTTTAAAGTTGTATGAGTTTGGTGATGCTTACAGGTGTATTTGAAGACTTTAACAAGCTCAAAAGTGACCACCTAGCCTTAGATTCCAATTTCATCCTCAACATGTGGGCTGATTTCAAGGAGAAGATCATGGACATGTGGAGAGAATATCTCATCCAATATTTGTTGGAGGATTTGAAGGGATGAGTTGTAATTTTGTTGAGGATTTAAACGGACGAGTTGTAATTTTGTTGAGGATTTTGGGGATAGGTTGAGAGAATAGTGGATCTGTAATTATGATTAGTTATCTTGAATTCATGTATAAATCAGAGGGCACTCTCCTCATTTTGGTTGGAGGTCTCTCTAGTGGTTTGGAAGAAGAGAATTGGTTCATCTTTTTAGATAGGCAGGGATTTGATCCTATTGTAATAGTTTTCATATTTTTATAGATATTTTGATCTCTTCATATTTTGATGTCTTGGTTATGAATTGATAGTATAGATTTTATGTGAGCTCACAAGTTAATGCTAGTTGTTTTATATCATTTTATTTCATGCAATCTTATGCTTTCATAAATTAGATTTATTTTTTGCAAGTTCCTACTTTTCTAGATTAGATTTCTTTTCATGTCATTTCTGCTTTTGCAAGTTTAATTTAATTTCAATTGCATATATTTTCTTTTTCAGTCATCTAGAATATTAGATTAAATTATCTATACTCTGCCCCTGCATATATTTTGTCTGTACCTCACAAGTTTACACTCTCTCCAAGTTGACAATTAAATCGTTGGATATATATGTTATAATTTGTTTAATATTTTCCCAAACATTTTGGCATCGTTGTCGGGGAGATGCTAAAAGGAATCAGAGTTTAGATAGACATATAGATTACTTTTACATTACATAGCAAGGGAGAGGGGAGAATGGTAAGACGAGAGGTAAGAACCTGTGCATCCACTATAGTGGGGTGGCCAAAAGCCTTATTGTTCCTTTCTTTTCGCAAGTGTGTTTTTCTGCAATGTATTTTCTTTTTCTGTGAGAGTGTTCTTTCATTTTCTGCAAATGGAAGTTTGTTTTTATGCAAATTTTCCCTTTTCAGTTTTGATTGCTTTAATTTTTGGGTGCCTTAATTTCATACTAACTTGCTTCTAACTTTGTATCTGTTCATTCTTTGTTTTGTACAGATTTTTGTGCACCTTTTTATTTCTGTTTTTGCACTCGTTTTGTGCTACTTTTTGTGCCTGTCATGTATTCATTTTTTTCTTAGTACTTTATTTGATTCCAGTAAAATGATTTTATGATGAGCATAAGCCTAGAGCAGCTGACTTAGATCCTAGAAAAAGTCAGGATCTCCATCCTGAAGCAAACAAGGAAGAATCGACACTTGAATAATCATGCATATCAAAAGGAGAACACCTGTTCGAATTGGAGATTAAAGAGGATGAAGAAGGGATCTCGGGTGATCATCATGCGATCGAAAGCTACATCGAACAATGGATCCGAGTAAGTACTAGGTTAGATTGATTTTGTTTTCGCTTTTATTTTATTAATTCATATTTTCAATATTTATTTTTTATATTATTGTATATTCTAGGTTTAGCTTTTCAAAATTAAAAGATAATTTTGTTTTACTTCTTTTAGATAGATGGTTACATTCAAAATTTCATTTAATGTAAATGATCTTTAATTTTTAATTAAAGTAAAGTAGGTGGGTTTTAGTTTTATTTTCAATTTAAAAATTAGCATGCTTTAATTTGCTTTAATCTTTTATTTGTTAAAATTTTCATTTTTTTCGTAATTACTATTCTGTTTCTAATTTTATTGGGAATTAAAAATTAATTTTAAATCTAAAAATATTTATAAAAAAAAAAGCAACTAAAATCTTGTTCTTTTTGAATTTTCATTTCTTTTTATTTTTATGCTAGGAATAAAAAATAAATTAAGAGTTAGTTTCTTTTAAATAAACAATTTGAAAATAAAATAAATTAATTAATAAACAAATAAAAAATAATAAAAATTTATATAATTTTTGTTTTAAGTTTTAATATGTTCTTTTGTATGTTTTAGTTTTTAAAAAAATGAATCTAAATAAAATAAAAGACTTACTAAATCTAGTTTGCATAGTTCTAGGAAATATATATATCGTGTTAGTTTTCAAGTGTTAGTTTTAGTTTTTTTAAACAAATAGTTTTGGAAATAAATGGTAAAAAATTAGTTAGGCTTATAAAACAGTAAACATTTTAAAATTAAAACATTAAAAAAAATTATTAAACATTTTAAAACCGTAAATCTCGCTCTCTCTCTCTCTCTCTCTCTCTCTCTCTCTCTCTCTCTATATATATATATATATATATAATAAAAAAATTTGAAATAGCATATCATACGAGCCATTTTTTAGCCTATTCCTTCAACCTATCTTTCGATCTGTATAGACTGAAACCTGCAAAAATTTAGAAAAAACGAATATTTATTAAGAATAAAATAAAATAAAACACATAAAAATATATATAATACTTTCCAAACCATGCCTGTGCATGTATCTTTCGACCTAAACTTGCAATAAAACATACGACACAGTAAGCACAAAGAATAAAATCCCTCGAAAGATCATAAACCAAACTGTTCTTATTTGTCAAAATTTTTGAGCTTCCTCGGTAGAGAAGATGATCACCACCGCTTCCAAATGCACTTTTTGTAAGTAAGTGGGTATTTGGTGATATCATTCCCAGAAGTGAGAAATGGATCTGATGCACGAAGGGGGTAGAGGATCTTGACTCTCTTATTGTAGCAGAAGTAGAAACTAACATATTAAATTCTCAATGGTAGCAAATCTTAGTGTCGATATAAAAATATTCTCTTAGGGAAAACATATCTCTTTGAGAGAGGTGGTTACACAATTAGGATTCATATCATATCATTTGTCACTGATTATGGTAGGCAGGTGCTTCTGAGGCCTCCAGGGCAGCAACAACCCTCAGTGGCCACGTTAACGGCCTGATTAATCTGTTAGATATCTCTTCCCTTAAAGGATTCTTGTTCCACCTTCCCATGCAGCTTCATAGAGCGTATCCAAAGGCTTGTCGATGGTTTCATAAAGATAATCATAGATTGCGTGAAAAGAGCGAAGTTGGTGTGCACTTGAGAATGATGAAGATAGCGAAAATCTTACGAATACAATTCTGGTATCAGTGTTACTCTCTCACTCTCATTTGACTTGGAATAAACGTATAACCAGGTTCCCTCTCAATCAACTTGCTCAAACTGGATAAGCTTAGACTGAATTTGGTGCTTGCTCCTTGCATTCTGATAACCAGAAATAGGGTGGGAATTATTGATTTGTTTTTCTAATAAACCTATTCGCTATTGATTTTTTTTTAAGTCAAACAAGTGGGATTTTGGGTCTTGCCACAGGTATGGCTATCTGCAATAATGCCACTACAAATTTGGAGTGAATTTATATCAGTGAGAAAACTGCAAATCACTTCAGAGAAAACATATTCATGCTTTGCTCCAACAATGGTGGCTCGCACGCTATCAGGATGAGTGTTGTAGTGGCCTTATATATATTATATTTCAAAATAGATATTTTCTTGCATATAAGTCCAAGAACGTGCATGAATTCCATGGCATAAAGGTCCAGGAATATGCATTATGGAAAATTAAAAAAAAAAGACTAAATCTGTGACGATGTGGAGACTTTCTAGTCGACGTCACTCCATCTCATGGCTGTATCCACGCAAAAATTTGGGTCAATCTCCCAGGAAGTGACTGTAATGGGATTGAACTCCGAATTTACCAGTATTTTAAATAGTGGACCGAAAAGGCTCCCACAGCCACTAATCTTAGATTTGAATGAATTCATTCATCTCATAGTTTGATTTTTTTATAATAGAGTGATGTGTGGTAAAATTATACAGCATATAGTCTTTCCTGTTGCACTGAGAGTTGAATTCAATAGATGAACATACTGTTTGACTTGTCCATATCGAATTTCGATATTCCTAGGCTGAAAGTTAGTACAGTCAGAACAAGATACAAGCTCCCTAAATGCCTTTGATGCAGGAAACCAAGCTTCCAAATCATATTTCTTAGCAGCGGCATCATTTTAAGCATAAAAAATAATTGATACACATTGATATGGAATATTTAGCTTCTTATAGAAATCTTCATAATTCTTGATCATTTCCCATAAACAAACATTCCCCCCAAACAAGATGCTTCTATCAAGAACATTCTTATACCAACTATACGTGAAATAAATGTTGGCAATTTGGGTACTGTTCATACGTCTTTTGAAAGGCCCGTGAGCTACATCCAGACAACACACGATGAAGTTAACAGGGCTCTCGTTGGTGGTCGTGTAGTCTATGATATGGAATCCGAGGATGAAGAATGGCTTGGCCGATTCAATAGTGCTGATGTTGATTATGATATTATGGCTGATGAAGTGTCTGAAGAAATTTTTGAGGCAATTATAGACTTGTTGGAAAAGGCTGCTTTCATGCAAGAGTGTGATTTTTTTTACTGTAGATGATGTGATTCATTTGTTTTTTCGGATTGGCACTAGTAGAAGATGTGGCTTCAATGCATGGTAATTGGATGGGAGAAAGGAAGAAAAAATGCTCAGCATTGGTTCAAGAATTTCATACATCTCCATCCAACCACAAAAAGCATGGCGGAAAGTCGTCTAAAGGGAAGACATTTAGAGGTCAACAGAGTGGGAAGTCTTTCATTGGGAAACCTTATGTGAGAAATTGGGATGTTGGAACACCCATTGAGATGTAGCTGCAAAATAATGGAATAACTTATGCATTAGAAAAATAGATCCCATGGATACAATCTTCATGAGTTTGAGCTGAATAATGCAGTCGCGCTTAAAAGGCCAACCCAAACTGAAGCTCCTCTTTACGTGTATCAGCCTTTGCTTGTAAGATGTTACTTACCCTTTTTCAACTGCTCTTATCATAGTAAGTTGATTTAGGGATAGATTTGTTCTAAACTTTTTATTAACATTGTTAGTGAAATAAAAAATGAATCCGAAAAACTATAATACTATTCAACATAAAAAGTGTTTTTATTAAATTATAAATTTCAAAAACATTCTCTATATAAATATATTTAAAATTTCAAAAACATTCTCTATATAAATATATTTAAAATTTCAAAAACATTAAATTTATTCATAAATATATATACAGATATATTAATAAGCTTTTCCAGAAAAAAATTAAGTTTGGACTTTGCATAATGACATTAGCGAATCTTCACTCTCCTTTAACCATCGTCATATTAATATAATGACAAAAAAGTGATCAGATTTTGGCAACCAAGTGGCGTGCATTTTGTCACACATCAAGCGATTTACATATATATATATATATATATATATATATATATTTGTTGTTTCTATTTATATTCTATAAATTAACCATTTCTATTTGTTAGTGGATTTTTTTTAAATAATGGCATTTCTATTATCAGAGTTTGTTTTCACAAATAATGGTATTTCCATTACTACCAATATAACATATGCAATTGCGATGTGCATTTCTTTTCATCGTGATAAACATTGTTTCCATTTAGCCACTTGTTTTTCATGTTGTTTTGATTTTTGTTTATAAGAGCACAAACCAAGTGTTCTCGAAGAAGGATTAATGCACAAATTCTCTACAAATTGCAATTCAAGTATGGGCTCTTATTTTTTATGGAAACATCATAGTTATGAGAGTATGTGCTTGTATAGATAGCTTATCTATGTGATTCCGAGCTTAAACCTATAAGTAATAATCACCATATAGTTTCACTATAGCCCTTTATCCGTATTAAAGCTCCATGTGATTTGCTCATAGTTAGTGTTAATTAGGGTTCTTTTTATTACTCTGATTATTGTTCTATTATTGGTAAGATTATATCACCTTATATTAGCCTTATATTAGAGTGATGTCCTCTTTTTAAAATAGTAATGTTATTTGTTCTTTTTTTTTTGTAAATAAATGAAATTAAAAATATATATATATAAAAAAAAAAATACTAAGGGTTTTTAAATAAATAAAAACATTTTCATTACAACAACATAAAAATTAATTTATATATATTCAAACAAATATAAATATATAAATATAAAATTGAAAAAAGAGCATTAATATAATATTATAATTTGTTTTTTTTATATGTTTTCATAAGAGTTTTTGGTATATATATAAATATCTCTTAAAACAATAATNATCTTTCGTTTAGGGGAGATGGTGTTTGTTTCAAGCTGCCAAACTTATTATAAAAAATCTCTTGCTTGATCAATAAGATAGTCTGCTTTTAGAGGGTCGACCCTCTCTCTCTGTCGCTCAATCATTACATAAAGATGCACTTATCTTAAAAAAATTTAGTTAATAAATAAAATCATAAATTTTTAAATTTTAAACAAACTTAGAATTTTATCAAAATTTTATGATTGTTGTGCTAATTTGTTTTTCGCAAGTCACTCAGAAACATGTTTTGACAAGAAACATTGCTACTTTTAGGTATAAGAGAATTTTTATTTATTCACTTTAACTTTTGATTAAGCACATAATTTCATGTACTTTCAATGCTCTAACAAGTTTGTTGCAGGAAAATGCTAACCTTTTGCAGATTCAAGGATGAACAAATGGCATGCAGAAATAATTTCTAGAATCGCAAAAAGTTTTCAGAAAATATGAGCTTGAAGGAGTTGAGTTTCCCTTATGTATGTCATGACATTTGCTACAACAAAGAAGCCTTTCAGAGACCAATTATGCCATGTCATGATTGCTTACCCTTTTTCCTTCCAAGATTATTTTTCATCCATGTTAGAGTCTACTTTTTCTGCCTTATACATCATAACTTCCCGCATGTCTACCTTTTTTAGTCGCACACAATTTCCTCATTTTTAGTTTATCTTTTCCCTTCTGAATAAAACCATTTAGGTTTCTTTCCATGACTACATTGCTTTGTTATCCCTACCACAAAAACTGTTTGACCCTCATAGCTTTTCATCTATAGTCCTAACACTCATTATGTACAACTCGTGTTGACTGATGTGGGATTCCTTAAGGCCCACCTTTCAAAAAGTCTTGCCCCATTGACCTCAGCACATTATCTGGGATAGAGACTAGAGTTCATTTTTAGTACCTTGAGGCTTGCATGCCTTAATGGCAAGTTCTCTCGCTGACAATCATGGGAATACATCAATGTCCCTTGATCGTTAGATCTTGCAAGTGGCTTGACATCAACTCATTTATTCGCACTTTGCACGATGTACTTAGGTACCTTGGCACTCATCGACATCAATGGTGAGATTAACTCACATTGGTCAATGACATTCATCAATGATCGATAATCCAATGAATTCTTTCCATGTTCGACACCAACACATTTATTCGCATCGTAATAATTGTACTATCGAGTTTTGTAACAGGTGAAGACTATATAATTTGCATGACTCCATCAACAATTTTACAATAGCATACTTCAGGCATATGAGAGTACCACAGTTCTACTTTCAACCCTCATCTTCTACTTCATCAAACTAAGCAGCATTTCAGATCCTTCACTTCACATTCTATTATCCAGCTGTAGCAGCCACATTCCTATTGCATAGTTCATCAAATTTTTGGGTAAGTGGAGGCATGTTGTTTTCTAATCTTTAACCATGTAATTCCTTAAATGCTAGAAAATGAATGAATTTGGAAAATTCCCTCACTACATTCTCTTTCTCCTTTTCATAAACCTAATACATCTTTATTTGTTGGGGGGGGGGGACTATTCATTACCATTTTACATATTCATCATCTCATTTACCCTTAATCAACATGTCTTTCCCAAACTATGTTATATATATTAGCATGATTCATAATATGAAGAAAATGATTTATAATATACATTGATGGTTCAACATTTCTAATGCATGTATACTTTTAAATCCTATGTATTTCAGCAAAAATACAAGTAAAAGAAACGAATGTTGTTAACACAAGAACCAACATTTATTATACTTATGGTTGTCACACAAGAACCAATCATAAGAACAATTGCTGCCACTCATGCATTTCAAATCATGGAGTGATTTCCTGTTACATACCATCATCATGTAAAGCCCAGCTACAAATCCAAAAGTTTTAAAAAGAATCATAGCATAGTTGCATGAGGACATGCAACTAGTTAAGTTGGGGGGAATGTTGAGCCGCAAAAAGACCACATTTTATTCATCTTTCCTGTACCATTTGTCACCTTATTCCTATCTTATCCTTCCATAAAACCATTAATATTCACCACTTTCATAATAAATATGGTTTATATTACCATTTTCCAAATCATTTATTTTTGAGTATTTTGAGTGAATTTGTGGTTAATTATTGGGAAAAATAACATATTTTCATTATATTTTAAAGTTGGATGAGTTTGGTGATGCTTATAGGTGTATTTGAAGATTTTAACAAGCTCAAAAGTGACCACCTAGCCTTAGATTCCAATTTCATCCTCAAGATGTGGGATAATTTCAAGGAGAAGATCATGGACATGTGGAGAGAATATCTCGTCCAATATTTGTTGGAGGATTTGAAGGGATGAGTTGTAATTTTGTTGAGGATTTAAAGGGACAAGTTGTAATTTTGTTGAGGATTTTGAGGGATAAGTTGAGAGAATAGTGGATTTGTAATTATGATTAGTTATCTTGAACTCATGTATAAATAGGATGGCTCTCTCCTCATTTTGGTTGGAGCCCTCTCTAGTGGTTTGGAAGTAGAGAACTGGTTCATCTTTTTAGATAGTCATGGATTTGATCTTGTTGTAATAGATTTCATGTTTTTATAGATATTTTGATCTCTTCATATTTTGATGTCTTGGTTATGAATTGATAGTATAGATTTTATGTGATCTCACAAGTTAATGTTAGTTGTTTTATATCAGTTTATTCCATGCAATCTTATTATTTCATAGATTAGATTTATTTCCTACAATTTCCTGTTTTTCTAGATTATATTTATTTTCATTTCATTTCTTGCTTTTCATGTCATTTTCTGCCTTTTAAAGTTTAATTTAATTTCAGTTGCATATATTTTCGATTTTAGTCATCTAGAATATTAGATTAAATTATCTATACTCTGCCCCTACATATATTTTGTCTGTACCTCACAAGTTTACGCTCTCTCTGGGTTGACAATTAAATCGTTGTATATATATGTTAGTAATTTGTTTAATATTTTCCCCAACAAAAGTTGTAGCATCCACACTATTTTGAGTGATGTATTTTCCCCATGATGGGAATATTGTGACCGTTGATCAGCTTTCCTTTGTTAAACCCAATCATCGTATGACTCCTAGACATCAGAATTCCCTTAATGTCTCGTATGTTCTTGTGGTTCCTTCCCCTTCTAGTTAGCTTCTTCCCATCATATGTAAAATGAGGGGCATGGCTCCAGCATTTGAACATCATACTGGAGTTAAGTCTCTAGCTTCTTATGTAAGGGGGAAACCCACCAACCTTTGGACATCATGTTGGCTTAGAGCATTGGTGAGCATAGTTCCATTTTTTGTATCAATCTTGTTAAAAAATGAATCAGAGTCCAGAAAGTATAGTTGTCATTCCATGTCAAGCTCATTAAAAAATGAAATAGGCACCCATGAGCATAGTTCCCATTCTGTGTCAAGCTCGTTAAAAAATGAAACAGATGCTTATGAGCATGGTTCTTATTTTGTGTCAAGCTCGTTAAAAAATGAAATGAATGTTCTCAAGCATAGTTACTCTCTATTTCAAGCTTGCGTAAAAATGAAACAGGTCCCCTCAAGCATAGTTATTTTCTGTTTCAATATTGTGTAAAAATGAAATAGGTCCCCACAAGCATAGTTATTTTTTTGTTTCAAGCTTGTGTAAAAATGAAATAGGTACCTTGAGCAGTTTTTGTTCTTGGTTTCAAGCTCATTAAAAAATAAAACTAACCCTGAGAAAAGTTCCTTTTTCGTGTCAAGCTCATTAAAAAATGAAATGGATTCTTCTATTGTGTCAAGACTCAATTTTTGAAGCTTCATTTCATCGTCTTGTAATGTAGATGAAACAAATCTTGGGGGGAATGTACCCTACCTCTTCATATTGGGATTAAGTTACTTGACAGTAATACTAGGGTCAAGTAACTTAATCCTTCATCGTTTGATTTTATGAGTACGATGAAACCAAACTCATTTTTTGTTTCATGTATAGAGAGTCTGAAATGACTTAGAAGACTCCGGGATAGAAGTTTTCATAAATTTATTCCCCGAGGCCCAAAAAAGTATAAAATGATGCCTAAGATAAATCTTCCAGTCATGATTGGCTAGAGTATACATTTTTCATAAGTAGTGCCCCCTGGTCCGAAAAAGGGGTAAACTATCACCAGGAAGACGACTCTTCAGGTCCTTTTACGAGCGTGAAGGAGACAAATTCACTCAATAATCTTTTCACATTTTAAGAGTCCGAAAAGAGCTTAAAGAGGACTCTATTAGGGTTTCTTTTTTCATAATCCAGTTTTAACGAGTCTAAAAAATAGTAAAAGTATACTCGATACTTATTCACTGAGTTTTTAACGAGCACCCTGAAGGTATATAAGGCACTCAGAACCTTTTTCATGTTTGAATCTAGAGCACGGAAAAGAAATAAAGTAAGCTCAAACCAGTTTTCATGTTTTAATTAGAGCACGAAAAATGAAAAGTAAGCTCGACACCATCTTACTATTTGTAACGAGCTCAAAGATTAGTTGAAAGAATGCTCAAGATATTTGCTTCATTTTTTAACAAGCTTGGAACGGAATAGGAACTATGCTCTAAGTGTCATTTCATGGTTTAACGAGCTCAAAACTAAAATAAAGTATGCTCAAAGTGACTTCCATTGACAGGTGATTTCCCAAGATGATGTCCAGTGGTTGCTACTTGACTCTAGTTTTACTGTCAAGTAACTTAATCCCCCCAAGATTTGTTTTTTCTACATTACAAGAAGATGAAATGAAGGTTCAAAAATTGAGTCTTGACACAATAGATCATCAAGCGATGAGTCCATTCTCATATCTTTTATGAACCTGATCAAGTGTTTGTTACCCTTTTTGAATTCGTAAAAACAAAAAGAGGCACTCATCCTTCGTGATGGGGAAATTTAGGAAAGAGTTTGTATTTTGTTATGGAAGTACATAGTTACTCTTGAGCATGGAACTCATTTGCATATTCATTCAACACTTGGGTAATCCGTTTGTCTTCAAGTCCTGTTGATTCCTTGAGTCTTATTACCTCGTTTGAGTTGTCCAAGAATACTCTCGTTGATAGTTGCATTGGGGGATGGGTATCAGTTTGGTCAAAGTCAATACTACCAAGTCATGCCATGCCCATGTTCAAGAGAATTTTGGTCATTTGTTCACTGTTTGTAATCCGTATACCTTCTATCATGTTGGTCATATCTGATTCAGTCTCATACATCCCTCTATTATCCGGTTTACTCTAAAAACATATTTGATCGTGTTTCGTGTCGATTATGGGGGATTCATCACGGCCCTCCTTCAATGAGTCTAATCCTATCAACTTCAGCACCTTATCCATGGATTGAACTTAGAAACCAAGAAAAGTACCTTGGGCCTACATGCCTTAATGGCAAGTTACCTCACTTTCAACATGAGTTTTGATCATTGGCTCTTGATTGAAATATCTCATTGAGTGTTCGACTCCAAGTCCTTTATTCACATTTGATGGTATGTACTGAGATACCTTGGGAATCATTGACATCAATGGCGATTTCCCTTGCACTTGTTAACAATTTACATTAATGATTGGTAATCAAGTGGTTTCTACCATTTTCGATGTCAAGGCATTGTAATAACATGGTTAGATTTGTATCGTTGCGGGTTCAGCTTGAAGACTCTATGTCATCTGATACTTTTCCCAGGTTGTGACGGAGTTTTTTTTGAGTCATATTACACATATCCACTTTGTATTAGTCATGGATATGTTATCATCTCATCATGGATCTACATTTGTGTCTAGTAGCCATGATTTTGTTCAGTCGGTCTCTACTACCATAGATCTGCATTGTATTGGTCAACAACCATGTTAAGAGTTATATGAGATTTAAGTCATTTGTACTATAGCAACTTCCAAATAACATCCTTGCCTTCAATTTATTCACTTCGCAAAGCAATCACCTATCTCATTCCTATAACTTCATGCTTTGGGGTGCATTTTGTTACACCAAAATCTCATCATGTTGAGCCATGTGTTAACCCTATATCTAATCCCTAAAGTTCTCTCCACTAAACTAGGTTGATTTGAGGTTGTACCTACCCTTTTTACCCTCTCTAGATAGGCTGACGCTTTTCCCCTTCATTCTAGGTGCGTCGGTGGCGCTCTTTCTCCTAAGAAAAGGTGCATCGATGCTCTTTCCCTTCATTCTAGGTGCGCCAGTGGCACTCTTTCCCCTTATGCAAGGTGTGTCATTGCTCTGTCTCCTACTTCTAGGTGCGCCGATGGTGTTTTGAGGGCAAAAAATGAAGCTTTGAGGATCTTCTCGAAGGTGTACAAGGTAAAGGTATATACCTATCATCTAGCTGAGGTGGTATTCGGTTCCTAACCTATGAGGAAGATCCCTTAGATCCCTCCTCCTAATCCTCAACCTACTATATCCCTTTAGCCTTATAAATTGAATCCTCTCTCTATTGTGAAGGGAGGAAGGACTATGGTACTCTTTTGCTGGTGGAATTTCTAGGTGATCGCTATCATACTTTGGGAGGCTTACTATCTTGCTTTGGAGGCTTGGCTTGGATTGTTGGATGGAACATTGTAGCATTAAGGCTAGGTTGTAATGTTCCTTCTTTAACTAATTCTATGTATCTCCATGATTACATTAATAAAAATCTCTTTCCATAAATGTTATTGTGTTTATAATGTTTAGAGATTTATTCCTTAACTATTAGCTTAGATCAATTCATGTTTGGATACACATGTATTGTTTGCTTGTTTCCACTTGCTCTATAGGGTTTTGCAGCTGAAGATCTGAAGGCTCTAGAGCTTGGATCAAGAAAGAGAGAAGAGGATTTGCAGATCTTAGGTAAGCGATCTATCTGTTGACACTCATTTCTGTTTGATCTAGGAAAGTAGGTTGTATTTTGTATTTGATTTGTTCTATATCCACTTGGACTAGGGCGATCTGGCTTGAGTCTGCTTGAGTAGATTTATCTAATAACAAACCAGCAGTACAAAAGGAAGTTGTAGTGTCATTAAAATCAATCATAGATGAAGACAAGCAATAATTAGAAAAATAATTGTCATTATTGAAGATTGAGGTGAGTAAATGGAAGTATCATGCAAGTCAATATGATAAAGGAATAATTTCTCTGGATGAACATAAAAATACTATTCAAGAACTAAGGGAAAATTGGGTCGAAGAGATTTTCTTCCAGAAAATTCGTTGGGAGAAAATGCAGGAGCAATTGAAAGAGTTAAGAAAATTTAAGTCTATGAAGAAAGACAAGTGTAACGACCCTCCACAGGGTCCAAACAAAACCACTAACATGCATGAATATTCATAAAACTAGATCTAATAAAAAATGTAGTACATCTAAATTTTTTCATTCTACGACAATAAACAAATTCAAATAACTTTGGCATACCTGCAAATTGCTAGTTGTTGATGTTTGAGCATGAGGGCGAAGGTTGTTTTTTTTCACTCCACTGTTGTTGTAGTCATTGGATTTCCAATCTTTGATAACCCATCGGTTTCTTCCCTACCATACCCTGATGGGTACTCTCCTTTCCCCGAGACCCTTGAGCTCGACAGGGCTGACAATATGTGGCTAGAAATGACAATACAATGCCAGAATACTACTGGGAAGCTCCTAACCCTGCTCACACTGTATTCAACCACACTCTTCCACAGTCACCTCTTACTCACAAAATCGATCTGTGCTCACACTATGGCAACCAGACAAGGAAAAGTCCTTGTCTCTTCCTCATTTTCCTCTTTTTATTAACCCTTTCATTAATAACAATGCATCCATGCATCTCTTCAGTTTAACTAATTCTTTACTTAAATGTTTTATTTTTTTATTTTATTCACTCAACCTTATTTTGTTATCTTAGGTTATCTTTTAATTAGTTTTAAGTTTAGTTTAGTTTAGTTTATTTAGTTCATTTATTTACTGATGATATTCATTCCTTTATTATTATTTTATTTATTATTATTATTATTTATTATTATTATTATTTATTATTTATGTTATTTATTTATTTATTACTTTATTATTATTATATTATTTATATATTTCATTTAACAAATTCAGATATGTTTGTGTTCTTTAAGACCATTTTTTAATTATTTCTCTTTAGTTCATTTAGTTGTTTTATTATCACCGCATTCTCCTTGTGGTCAGAATTATCAAGGCGCTATGCTCCCAGCATGCCCTTTCGATAATTCCCACAGGAGAGGAGTTGGTTTTGACAACTGAGCCAATGTTATCTCAGTTTTCCTACCTTGCTAAGAGCAAGGTGGTTCCTGGGGAATAGGGTATAATCCCTATTACGCGCCCCCTAGTATAATCCTCGTGAGTGACCAACTTGCGGCCTACCCTCACGAAATGTGCATCTGATGAGCTGGAGTTTTCCTCACGCTATCCAAAGCTCATCACGCCACCCGTTTTCTAGATTTACACATATACTTTTCTCAACCCTGTCACTTGATGTGGGTCGATTGGCAACTGTCTCCCATCACCTGCACATATAACACCCTGTGCATCAAATCTCATAAAATACGATTTTAATCATAACATAATTATTCGTTGAACTAAGTTGTCGAGGTTTCCTGACTCATTCATAGTCCATGCATGCTCGTGCATCAAAACATATCTAAATTTAATAACATTACAAACAATTTTGGTATCACCTGCCATAGTCATTGACTCCCTTAGAGTCTTTGCATACTGATGCTCTCTTTCTGTTCATGTACCTGCCTTTCCTATCACACTCAACAGACCATCAAAGTACATGATACACAATAATTTTGCCAATAATTCAACAATATATAATTTATCTCTTGCTTGATAACTTCACATAAATTTCTCTTTCAAATGTTATTAAAATCATCATATAATCCATAAGTCAGACAATTTTGACAATTTTATTTAGTTCATATCTCTTCAGTAGCTAATCATTTTACCCAAGTCTGGGTCATCAAGAACCAGATGCCCCCAATAACCAGATGCCCCCAATAACATGTCCAGATAAATTTTTAAATACGAAATTAATAAAGTGCTGGGCCATACTTCATAGAAATCCTTCAAAGTCTAGTCATAATAATCATTAGAGGAAATTTGAGGTCTAAAATGGGCCTCCTAAGGAAAATAATAAAATAATACTTATTAATTTTGGTGGAAGAATGAAAAAAACTATTTTTTTTCGTATTTTCGACATATCTCCCTGTGTTTTTACTCAAATTCCAAGTAGGAGAGCTCGTTGGATGTAGAATTTAATTCCACATCTAATGAGTACCCACATTGTATACTTTTGACAGACCCCGCTACCCCAAAAATGTGATGATGATGTCATCATCACGTTTTTTCAGATATTTCTTGTTTTTGGGGTAGCGGGGTTTGTCAAAAGTATGTAGTGTGGGTACTCGTTGGATGCAAAATTAAATTCCACAGAGTTCTCCCGCTTGGAATTTGAGTTAAAACACAGAGAGATATGTCGAAAATACGAACAAAAAAAGTAGTTTTCTTTTATGACAAATATGTCAATTCAACCATTATGGTTGACTCATTTTATTGAAATTCTATTGGTTCTTGAATTCTAACTCACAAAATTTATTGTTGGCGTGTTTTCTTATAAGGCCCATTTTAGACCCCAAATTTCCTCTAATGCTCCAAAGTCAAGGTAAAAATAGGGTGTTACATACAACCTCCACTTCAGGAAACTTTGTCCTGAAGTTCTAAAATAAGTACATATACTGTTTATATATTTCCAATGTGTCCTATATATTTCCAATGCGTCCTCTTAGGTCGCAGTATTGGGATTGCATCCATCCTTGATATTAGATCCTCATACATGAATCCCACCATACCAATTTACCCAAGGATACTAACCATTATACTTTCGTATCGAATCGTCACATCTATTTATATTAAAAAATGATTATATTCAATCACCTTGCCTACCCTTGAGTGGGGAATTACATACTTCCCCTCTTTTAGGAAACTTCATCTCGAAATCAATTCTTATTGTATATTCAATGCTAGTTTCACTTTCTTTTCACATTCATGTCTTTATCCTATTCTGTTATACTTTCATTAATTGATCATTCCCTAAGCACTAGATATGATACATCATTGAATTTATGTTACAAACAATAAGGCTCCAACACCTTTTCTTTAATTCAATAGAAATTTTACATAATGTAAATTATGTAATATCTTAAGTAATTTACAATATGATCTAGATTATCAACACCTCCTAATCACTCATGAGGGTTTGTGGTACATCCAAACTACAACATATATCACATGAATAATCAATCAACATTTTGCACATCCAAAGCTATGTAAGAATTCAACTCTATTTGGCTATCCTCCCTTCCTAGGTGAGAAGGTATACAATCCTTAATAGATTGGTAGTTTACAATTTGTGAATACTAAATCAACAATGTCTATTAAGTAGTTAACAATCAATGCATAAGTTACTCATCACTTTCAAGGCTTCTCCTAAACCCATAGATATTAATAAAATTGACTCTCAATTTAGATATGATTCCAACATGTCAAAACTTAGCAACTTAGTCGAACCTACTAATTTTAATTTCCTAGCCATCTTTGATAAAAATTTACAAACACTCGATGAAACTTTAGACTAGGTAATTCAAGCAGTTGTGTTGGGAAATTTGCAAGCACAGGAGAAGGATGAGGGGGAAACCAAGGGCAAGTTACAGAACAATGAATTCATTTCCCTAAACACATTTAGATCGGGGACCATTCAGGTTTCAGAGTCCTCTATGCGGAAACCTACTCCCACGCTTCTGGGTCACCCAACCGTGAAACTAGGGAAATTTATTTAGTCCCACCAACTAGGGGATTGGGGAAAAGAACAGAGGTGTTATCAGGCCTTCAAATATCATAAGATAGGGGTTGGGACAGTTCGTAACATCATGTGCAGGTAAAGGAGCTCATCCTATCCTTTCCTCATTTCATCATTCTCATTGTCATATGACCCCTTTGATAGACTTTCCAATTTACATTTTCCCATGTTACCATATCATGGCCATGTCAAGTTTGTAGTTTTTCATTTTCACTGACCACATAATTGCAATAATAATACAATAACCTTAAATGTTTGAAAATGAAGTATAATATATATAATTGAAACTAACCTTTACAATGCTTAGAAATTAAAACTATTTCATCATTATTTACCCAACTTTTTATAACACCTTCATTATAAGTGATAACTATTTTAATGATATTCTCAATAAAATCTAAAAGATCTAATTGAAATGAATTTGGAAATTGAATTTTCCATCTTTTCAAATTCATATTTTGATTTATTAAATTTACCTTTCAATGCACAAAATCCAAATTTAATATTAACTTGTTAACATATTAATTAAGATCCTTAATTCACATTAAAAATTAAGAATTTCAAAGCAAAATTCTAAAATTTAAATGGCATTTGAATTGACTCCTCCTAGGAAGCCCAATTTTAAGGCACTTTAAAATTTTACTTTTAAAACACACAAATCTTGATTGTATATCATAATTTAACCCACTTTAAAACCTATTTTCCAGCTCACACAATGTTCTTTTATAAATAAGAATTTTGGCTCATCTTAAATGCTACTTGTCATGACGCAAAATCTTTAATTGTAAACCCCAATTTAAAGTGAATTTTCTACATTTAATGATCAATTTTAACTCAGTTTAAAATTTAGTTTCCAACCCAATCAAAGTCCCAACTTATTGATTTTTTTGTTAACTATTTTTTTTAAATAACTTCATCCCTAAGTTAATATAAAACGTCTCATTTTATGCTCCAAGGCTTAAGTTGATCAATCCTTTTACATCTTCGAATTTTCACTAAGAATCAAGAGCGACATTCTTCCACCAATTCATTTCTAAATATATAATATTTGGCTGATTAAGCCAAAGTCAATTCATCAATAAACATATGTATGTACTCCAATGTATTTGGATCAACATTTAAATCATATAATTAATCCAAAAATTATATGGAAATTTTAAATTCACTATTTCAATCTATAAATATTCAAATAAACCTTTTCTAAAGAGTACAATATGCAAATTGCAATTTTTTTAATTTGAATAAAATATATAATGGACACTCATTTTCAACTGAAATTAAATGTATATATTTACACCCGTCATATACATATACTTTAATATAAGAAAAATATCCCATTAAATATATAATAATATACTTTAATATAAGAAAAATATCCCATTAAATATATAATAATAGATTCCCAAACTTATAGATAAACAATATTTAACACATATAAAATTACCCATTCCTATTACTCTTGAAAATATATAATTATTTGTCTAAATATGCATCAATTGCATTTCTTTCCTAAATACACATTCTTCATATATTTCTATGAAAACACATTAAAGTGTACATACTTGATCTACAATCATTTATATCCAAATATCAATTTAAGTAACATCAACTTTTCTCAATATATATATTAACATCCAAAACTTAAATTAAGTATCAATTGTTCCGGTGGTGAAACTAGGATATATATATATATATATAACTAATAGTTTTGCATCCAAGTACAACGTCGTTCCTTAAATTACAAGAGCTCGGTAATTGAGAGTTCAATATTAGCTGAAATCCATTTTGTCATCGCCATTACGAGCGCAGAGTTGGACCTTCCGTTGGACATTTATGTTAGCATACCAGCCCCCGGTCTCATTGTTGTTCCTCATTTTCACTTTTATCAGGAGATATACAATGGCTCAGAGAACAGCACCAGGATAAAGAGAAAAAAGATAGCGAAACTTCATTTCCTTTCCTTTTGTTTCCTTTACTGCGACCTAGGTAAGTGCCAGGTGGTTTATATGCACTAATATCTTGTGTAAGAATAAATACTACGTTGATGCAAACCGTAGCAGCCTTCACCTCTGACTTAACCCTGTGACTATGCCTCTGTAACATGCAGATCCATCGATTCCCCAGGATAAAAAAGTATTCCCAGGAAAAGCAGCATTTGAATAAGCGGTTAAAGGAGCAATTGGACATTTATGTTAGCATACCAGCCAAACATAATGGGCGATTCTTATAAACTTGACCATCACAATTCACCTACTATTCAAATATTATTGCAAAACTAATTCCATTACAGATCTGCCCATTAATCCTCAATAATGGTATAGGTATAAATTTTTAATATTCATGATCCACCTGTGACTGATTTTATCTCTATCTTCATCACATCATTAAATTCAATCTATGTGCAAAGGAATAGGAGTAATTAAAGAGGGATGGATTCGATTACCTGATCTTCAATAATAATCGATATTCTGGAATTAATCTCCTCTGCAAACAAAAGGTTACCCAACAGTGCATTGAATCTCAGCAAGAGAGATTGATCTCTCCCTTGTCAAGGTAACGATATAATTAACTGCTTAACCAGCCAGTGATTATCTAAGTATTTTAATCATCGGTAGTGAGGCAATCCAGGGGAGATCAATTCCTGGATGCAAGAGTTCAGTCCAATCCGTAGCATGCCCAAGGATGGAGGATACAGTCACCTCTTTTATGTGATTCCCATGGTGGAAATATTCAATTTGTGGTAACAAATGGCAAGTGTAGAGTGGAGGTATCGAGATCAAACCCGTCAGCCTCTCACTTTAATTCAGATTTTTGTTTCACTCAGCAGAGTCTCCCAACCCAAATCAATATCTCTATGTTAAACTTAATCCAATATTTCACACCTTTTAAATTATTAAATTATGGTTTTAATTTTATACCCATGTAAAGGTTGCCTTCTACTGGCGAACAAGTGGATCCAATCTCTATCGTTGACGTGAGTCACACTGTAAGATGGTTGTTTGATTAATAACTAATGGTGTTATCAAATCTTGCAGAAATTATATTATTAAAATATTTTTTTAGAGAAATTTTCAAAGTGGATATTGTTATAGCTGATTTTACCACACCAGGTAGATCACATATTTATGGTCTTCTATGTCTCTCTACAGACTCTTTAGACCCCATGAACTTGTATTATACTTTGACGTTCCAAGATCATCCCTAAAAACCACTTGTTTATTGTTGTATGCAACTTTTAAAGCTATACTCGCGTGTACATACGACTTTTGACCTCAAACCCACGTACATCGGGATGTGGGCATAAGTCCAAATATTTTTGGAGGTTTCCTCATATGAGTCCGAATAACTTGACTCTTGGCCTTCCAAATTCCTTGAGATCGCTCGGATTCAACCCTCCATTACTATTTTGGAGTTCTATATAAGGAACCCCTTGGATACATTGAAGAGCAAGAAAACTATAGTCCATTGTTGCCTTAGCTTTTCTTATACTTGAGTCTGCATCCCTTTGTCCCTTCGAGAACATAGTGTTCTTCCCAAGCTTACCCTTTGCTTTGTGAGCTTACTATCGAGAGATGGAGGATTGAAGTGGTGGAGGCCCAAGTGGAGGACAGAGTTTGTCACTATTGTATCTCTTTTTTATTAATAGAAATATATTTTCCTGTCCAATTCATGCGCATTTTGAATACAAATAATGAATCCATGGATGTGTTTAATTTCTTATACATGGTTGATTATATATGCTAGAATAGATCTAACACATACACACACACACACACACACACACACATATGCTTGCTTTGTTTGCTGTTGTTGAGAGAAAATTGTAATTGCAATCGCATTGGAAAAGCTCAACCGGGATCTACTTCAACCGTCCGAAATAAGGTACGATTTGATATCCCTTGATGTTAGATTTTCTTATTGTTCTTGTATATTGGGAAAGATTGATTTCTAGTGTCATAGTGTCTGTTGTGGTACCCCAAAGTTTTAGGAATTTTCTCTCTGTAACAGAATTGGTGACCATACTGGGGATGTTCCTTGTTTTTGTTTGGGGTTGGGGGCACATTGTGCTTGACTTGCTCTCTGTTTCTTCTCGTTTCTATGTCGCATTTAGTAATATGTTCATCCATTGACACTCCCTTAGAGTGGTTTGACCCTTTCCCTGCTTTTTACCACTTTCTTCCATGTATACGCAGTTTTTTGGCTAAAAGTCACGTAGATACGCTGGTATTTGGCCAAAAGTTGCGTACACATGCGGGTTTCTGGCCAAAATCCGCGTATACATGTAGGTTTTTGGCTAAAAGTCGCATACATACGCTGTTGTTCTTTATATAGTCACGTACATCCTCCATTTTGCTTGAGTTTGATGTTGTGAGAAGTTGTTGAGTGGGTTGTGAGTGTGGTTGGGTCTTCCTGGGTTCTGATGTTGTCTATTGACTGCTTCTTTCGTGACAAAAGACCGTTTTTTCATTGATTTTTCTTTGAAATTAGTTCTATTCATTTGTATCATTTTTTGTTTTTCCATTAGTGCATTGCTCTTTTTGTCTCGGTGTCTTGCTGGGCTTGTGTTTTATACTTGCTATAGAGATTAAGAGCTTTAGTGACTTTTATTGCATTTTTATTCTTTTATATTGAAAATATGAGATAGTTGCATTCTTACTTGCATCTCACAGATGGATTTAAGGAGGTGCTTGCACTAGATTGCTTGGATGAGGGTTGTGTTTAGGCTGTCATATAGGAAGGATTTCATTGGCATTCGGAAAGGAATGAATATTTATGCATCTCATGTAGTGGCATACCCTGTTTTTCATTCTACAAAATTGCATTTGGAATTGTTTGCTAGGTGTGTACATTTATTTCACTACTCAGTCATTAGTTGCACGACCATTTCCTTTTGAGTAATCACAGCCATTAAAATCAACGCTTAACTAAAATGAACTACACATTTTTCTTTTATAGGGTTCACAAACAAGATTAAGTTTTAGAGTCTTTGAATAGTTCATTGTTAGTCAATTTTCCAAGACTACTAAACACAAACAATTAGGTGTCTTTGCAAGAGAGAGTGTGACATCCTTGGTATAATTAGTGTTTCTTAGGACACTCCTCTTACACAAGAGTCAAGCACGAGGCATCGTGAATAATTGTGATTGGGATAGCCCTTGGTCACTTTTGTGAGCTCCGAAGATATTTCCAGGATTGTATTCGTATATGGGGGCTCTTTCGGGGGATTTGGGATTTGCTACCCTTTTCATACGATCAATCCCGGCTACAACTGTCTGCCTAAGCATTGATTATATTGAGGTTACCTTAGTTGCCTTACCTAGATATCGCAGGGGGTACTTGCAGAGTTTATTCTATAGGTGTCTTGGCTAGGAAGGGGTTAGACATCACAGTCTCTTTACGCGTTGAAGCTGAGGGTCACTATAATCGGTTACACACCTTCGCTTGTAGTGTATGGGAGTCTCGAGCCTATCCTATGCGAGACATACCTGTTGCATTCAGGAGCTCAATTATCCTCCCCTTTGCTTGCTTGCATTTTGGCTGTATATTTTCTTAGGAGTGTGCTCTTTGTGCATTAGTTAGCCTTTAGGATCCCGATTACATGAGTATATTTATGCTCTCTTGAGTTCGGATCCTTTTATTTTCGGCATGCATGGCATCCTATCACCCATCCTTGGTCCTAGTACGAACCCCGATGTCAGACTTTGGGGCATCACAGCCACTTACCGTGCTCATGGATTTGGGAATGGTCATATTCCATCCTCTACTCCATTTGTGGACGATTTTTATTCACTTCGCTCGGTCTTTACACCAGTGGTCACTCTCATGGGGGTGGTTGTGGATACGTGAACATTGGGTCTACACCTTGCATTCATTCTTATGTGCCATTGTACACCGCACTATTTCCTTTGAATGAAGTTATCATGAACAATCCTCCCTATTTCCTATAGTTTGGACTCTTTACTAACTGTTTCCAGTTGTTTTGGACTTATATTGTTGTCATGTAGGGTCCGTTATTTGTACACTCTCTCCGAGGCTTTGATCTATTCATGCCCATTGTAGGTAAAATGTCTGAACTGGCATATAGGTTAGGGTTTCACATCTGCATGCATTTTGCATGACCTTATGACTGTTTCATTTTAACCTTAGGTATGAACCCATTCCATGATATCACAGAACCTTCATGCTGCTGTTAGAAGTGGTATTGTGTGAATGGTAGAGCTTTCCTATACATGGGCGCCCTAGTTAGATCCTATTTTGCATTTGGTTCCCATGCTGAGATACTTCCTTTAGGTTGTGGGAGTCCCTTTTTAGTCCTTCCATGTCCTTGAGAAAGAGCTTCATACTCCTCTTGAACTTTATGCTGGATTTTCTCCATAGGGACTCCCTTGTATATGTCAAGTTGTAATTGCATTTCATGATTTTTGCTTGTCTTTTTGAGCTTTATGCCCGCTCCCTGAATTTGAGTTATCAACCACATAGCCCGATCTTGTCTCATGTCTAGCCAAGCATAGTCGTTTTTATATATCCTTTGTAGCTTGATCACCCTTTTACCGGGAGGAGACCTTCCCCTGAGTGTCGTTATCCTGCACATGTATACTTGCATTGAGCATAGGCATGTTCCACTGCTTGGAACTAGTTTTCTTGTTCCCTGACACTCGTCTCCTCCTAGATTTGTACTATACAACAATTTTATTTTTTTCAAGCTTTTCAAAATATCTGAAAAAGTCCAAAAAAACTAAAAAAACTAAAAATCTGAATAGGAAAAGATGTTACCTTTGGCAGCATTCGAGTCATTTCGCCTTCAAATAGATAATTGTATATCACATATGTTGGTTGGGTTATTGGTTTGAATTTAGGATTTGTACTCGTTACTCTGATTTTATCTCCACCGACTGGTTAAGCTTCTAGTCCCTATGGAGCCTCCGTCGATGCCTCCCGTGTCACAGAGATGTCCCAATTTGCATATCGAGTCCAAGTTGCCTACCTTCAGTCACCATTCACCTTATGCTCTTGCTCGAAGGAAGTTGAATCCTGATTCGACCATTCCTCAGTTATCTTGACTTTGCATGTCGGCCATTCCCGGTACTATTACTAGTTCGTGCACATATTTTTTGAGTTCTTCCACATTATACAGCGTTGCTGAGTATCTCTTCTTGGTTGATGGGGGATGCCTTAATTCCCTCCTTCTAGGGGATTCCATTCCATCGGCTTCAAATCATTTATTCTAGAATAGGAGTCTAGAGTCCTTTGAGTGCCTTGATACTTACAGTCATCAATGGTAGGTTTTCTCGCCATCGACAGTTTTGGGAATACATCAATGTCCCCTGATCAATGGATTATTCCAAATGTTCGACCTCAACACATCTATTCACACTTGTAAGATTGCACTCTATACCTTGATTCCCATTTTCATTATCGGTGGGTGATATCGTATCTATTAACGGTATACATCAATGACCGGTAATCAGATGATGGACTACTATGTTCGACCTCGACACATCTATTCGCATAGTAGGACATGTACTCGTAGCGGTTCATGTATAAGACCTTCCAGCTTGGTGGAATTCCATGTATGCTACCTACTTGATCATGCCAGTGTTCATGAGATATCATATCTCTTGATTTGATTCTAGTGTATATTATATATCTTCATCCACTATGGAGATCTTGATCCATTATATATCTTCAGCTATTATGGAGATCTTGATCTATTGTATATCTTTATCCACTTCGGAGATTCTGATCTATTGTATATTATACGTGGCCATGATCACACATGTCACGTTTTATATATCATACCTATTCATGGCCATTGTACTCTTATGTATCTAGGGCTGTTACATGTATTTGTAGTCACATGTAGCTACTTATCATTGTATCATGCTGATGAGTGGTTGGTTCTTTCTCCTGGATCTTCATTACTCCAATTTTGGGATCGATTTTATAATGTATTTCAGCCATCATATTACCCCTCTGACCTCACACATTAGGGGGCATATGTTATAGTTGATTTTACCACACCAGGTAGATCACACATTTATGGCCTTCCTTGTCCCTCTACAGACTTTTTAGACCCCATGGACTTGTATTATACTTTGATGTTCCAAAATCATCCCTAAAAAACACTTGTTTATTGTTGTACATGACTTTTAAAGCTATACTCGCGTGTACACGTGACTTTTTACCTCGAACCCGTGTACATTGGGATGTGTGCATAAATCCAAATATTTTTGGAGTTTTCCTCATATGAGTCTGAATAACTTGACTCTTGTCCTTCGAAATTCCTTGAGATAGCTCGGATTTGATCCTCCATTACCCTTTTGAAGTGCTATATAAGAAACCCCTTGGATACATTGAAGAGGAGAAATTGAAGAGCAAGAAAACTATAGTCCATTGTTGCCTCAGATTTGCTTATAATTGAGTTTGCATCCCTTTGTCCCTTGGAGCACATAGTGTTCTTCCCAATATTTCCCTTTGCTTTGTGAGCTTGCTACCAAGAGATGGAGGATTGAAGTCGTGGAGGCCCAGGTGGAGGACTTGGTTTCTCTAGTTCGTAGAAGTATGGACAGAGTTTATCACTATTGTATCTTTGTTTTATTAATATAAATATCTTTTCCTATCCAATTCATGTGCATTTTGAATACAAATATTGAATCCATGGATGTGTTTAATTACTTATACATGGTTGATTATATATGCTAGAATAGCTCTAACACATTGATATATATATATATATATATATATATATATATATATATATNCAATCGCATTGGAAAAGCTCAAAGGGGATCTACTTCAACCATCTGGAATAAGGTACGATTCGATATCCCTTAGTGTTAGATTTTCTTATTGTTCTTGCATATTGGGAAAGATTGATTTTTGGTGTCATACTGTCTATTGTGGTACCTCAAAGCAATAGAAATTTTCTCTCCGTAACAGATACCTTTCCTATTAACATTCTTAGTGCTATTGAAGGAGAGAATGCTACACAACTTTGTTGCTATCCATTGTGGAATTCTCACTGAACTGCCATACCACCGTGTTACTATGAAGTTTAAATTAGGGTTACGAGGCTCATAGAATTAGGGCACCAACCTATACCTAAATTAACTCGACGACAAAGGAATCAGGTTCAATCCATAATACCTTTATTATTTGATCTATAATCATTGTATTCAAATGAACATATCTAGTATGTGACTACGTATGAAATTTTTAGACCGATCTGTAATCAAATCTAACTTCACCCTATACCAAAAACAAAATACTGTATATCCTCAAATCAAATATAACCTTAATTTTATTCTAAAATAAGAAATTAAAATAAGATATCTCATATTTACATATCTCATCTATCTACAAAATTAAAGGAATCATATCGACAATCATACGATGAGCCCTCAGGTCTAAGCATACCATGTAAATGACCAACCACCAATAATGATTACCTCACAACTACAACTAACACTTCAACAAAAACTGGATTTAGCGTCTCTTTTTGTATCCTTTTTTGCGTCTAGACCATCTTTCAGTGTATTTTTCTTCATTTTTTGGACAAAATGGCGCAATTTCATGGGTTGGTGCTATTTTATGCGTTTTTGTGTCCCTTTTCTAAATCTGGCGCAAATTGCGGTGTAATTTGCACCGGGTTTTGCACCTGGTTGTGCGCTAGGTTTTGCATCAGGTTTTGTGACAAGTTTTGAGCCTAGTTTTGCACCTAATTTTGCGCCTAGTTTGTACATCTACTCTTGTTGTGCCCCCTTTTACGCCCATGTTTGCTTCAACTTTTATGCCCTTGTTTTCATCTACTTTTGCATCCTTTTTTACATCCACTTTTGCATCCACTTCTACTACTTTTTTTGCATCCCTTCATGTGCCAAGTTTTGCATCAAATTTTACATCCTGTTTTGAGTCTAGTTTTGCATCTCGTTTTGTTTCAGCCATTTTTGCATCCACTTTTGCATCCAGTTTTTCATCCACTTTTGCACCCACATTTTCATCCCTTTTTGCATCCCATTTTGCATCCATGTTTACGTCTTTTTTTGCATCTACTATTGCATCCACTTTTGCATCTACTTTTGTCACGTCCCATTTCACACCCATTTTTGCACTTACTTCTACACCGACTTTTGCTTCAACTTGTGCTGCCATGTTTGCATCTTTTTTTGCATCCAATTTTACATCAGTTATTGCATCCCTTTATGCATCCATTTTTGCATCCACTTTTGCTTCGGGTTTGCGTTGGGTGTTACGACTACTTTTGCATCTACTTTTGTTGCATCCACTTTCGCATCCAATTTTACATCCATGGTTGTATCCACTTTTGCGCCAATTTTTTCATCATGTTTTGGTTCCATGATTGCATCATTTTTTGCATCCACTTTTGCATCACCTTTTGCATCCATTTTTGGTGCACCCCATTATGCACCCACTTTTGCACCTACTTTTGTTGCATCTATGTTTGCATCCTTTTTTGCATCCATGTTTTTATCCACTTTTGCATCCAGTTTTACACCCAGATGTTGAAGATGAAAATGAGGATAATGATTATGATATTGAGGATGGTTATGATGATGATGATAATGTTGTTGATAATGAGGAGAAGGATGACAATGATGATGATGATGACGATTATGATGATGATGATGATGATGAAGATAATGGCAATGACGACATTGCCGATGGTTATGATGGCAATGAAATGAATGATGATGACAATGACAATGATGATGACTACAATGAGAATGATGATGTTGATCATCTTAAAAAATAAGTTGTTATTTGTCATGCATAAATCGTGTGTGTCCTCCATGACCCTTTTCCACTAATCACATATTTTGGGTAGATGTTATTTCTTATGCCAAAGGTAATGATGAATAATTTATGAAAATGTCAATAATGATGATGATGATGATGTCAAGGACAATGGCGATGATGATGACATGGATGATGATTATGCCGATGATGATGACTATTATGATAATCATGATGACAATGACAAAGATGGCGATGATGATGACATGGATGATGATTATGCCGATGATGATGACTATTATGATAATCATGATGACAATGACAAAGATGGCGATGATGATGATGATGATGATGATCATTTCCATCATCGTCATCATAAAAAACATCATCATTGTCATTGTCATTGTCATCTAGTTCATCATCGTCATCATTTAAAGCATATGGGATATGTTTGCCATTTAAAGCATGCATAACAAGTGGGATTATTCTAAAACACCCCACCAAAGTACAAAATTCAAACCACAAGGGAAACATAATATTGAAATTGTTCCAATTTTCTTTCTCCCAACAAAAGAAGTTGCATGTTATGACTCAGCAAGATCATATATACTTGAAAAATTCTCTAAAGTAAGGTCCTAAACAAAAAACAGAGATCTCAGTGCTGAGGCTGGACAATATCATAACAAAAAGGAAAAACCACAATGAAATAAAAGAATACCTGTGCAATAGAATATTCACACAAATGTTTGAGGCCTTCTAAAATATATTGATCAACATCTCTCATAAGGTCTTGTGCAATATCTGTTGCCATCTCTATTGTACCAATGTATATAAATTTGACACTAGTACCCCATCAGAATCATCAAACATTCTTGGATAAAACATATTTGAGTTCTAACATGTCATAATTTCTTTCATATTCAGCTTGAACTATTTATAACAGGAATGAATCCTTTGTTATTGCCATAAGAAACACATAGAAGAAACCATAAGAATTACCTCATCATTAGTTCAAAGAATGCCCAGGTTATATTTGGAATTTCAATATATGATTTTTTTCATTGAATTGGAGGTACACTTCTTTCTTGAAACTCTTTAGGACTCTTGATACATGATGTTTCCTTTATGTGCCCATTAAAAATTTCTATGTCTTTAATTTTTTCCTTCCTCAAGGCTTGTATCTATTTTCTTGCTATTTTTCAGAATATTACACAAAGCTACAATTTTGGCATTGCCCTTTCTTTGGTTCCCAGCAAGGAAGATTATTTTAGGTTATCCTTTTATAGCATGGCTACACTTTCCACTTACAATCGAAGGAGATTGATATTACGATGGCTTACATGTACTTGAGGTTTCCCTTCTCAAGGCCTTCGTTCAATTTGAGACATGCTTTCTAGTGCCAACCTAACAAGGGACACATTTACCTTGCTCAACTTGAAAGACGTTGCTTCTTTCTGCACTTCTAGGATTTCTTGTGTAAGATGTGCCTCTCGGAAATAATCATAATGGTACCAAGAGCTTGGGAACATTAATACAAATTTTCAGGGGCATGGGAATGCAGTTATTGGAGTTTCCTCATTGGGAGTTTGTACAAGCTTCCTACTAAGCTGAGAACGCTTCAACCCAAAATTTCGTAGGTTATCTAATGAGTTAATGTGCCAAACTCCCTCGCTAAAATGTTAAATGCCAATAGATTATAGGACCAAAATCCTAAAATAATCCTATAATTAAACCCCTCTTCAATAATACACAAGCAAGTCACTCTTGGTGCCTTCTTTGGTTTGTTTGAGTGAACAACACTACCAGTGATAGAGGTAGGACATGGATTCTAAGTTTTAAGCTTGACTCCATGGTTGTGACTTGAGAGAGGTGGCTTGAGGGCTGAGGTTAGTAAAGGAGGCTTTAGATGGGTTTATAAACCATCTCTTGAGCTTGATTCAGTTTGCCCTTCTCTTAACCTCATCCAACTCAAATTTTCTACCACATGTCACTAACTGACTGTGGCTTATTCTCATCATCAAGCTGTAAGTTAAGGTTTCAATCCATCAATATGCACTTGGATTCTCTCTCTGCAATAATACTACAACCCAATGACCTTTTGGGTTTGTATCCCTTCAACGCATATTATAGGTTCTGTGTTCCACTCAACATCACAATGAACAACAAGGGTTCTTTTCTTTTTACCTAAAATGCTCCTCAGTTCATTTGTGAAGAGGAATAACGCTAGTTCTTCAACTCATGAATTATGGGTTTCTTTACTAGACTTCCACTAAACATCCTCTAGGCTCGAATCCTCACTCATAAATTTAATCACCATGCCTCTAAGTCACGATCATGGATGCAGGGGATTTCCTCTGTGCTTTGGACTCGGTTCAATTTCTACTTCATATCATTCCCAAAGCCTCCGGATTGGAACTACAGTTTGCTTGGATATATTTTGTGTCTTTGACCTCTGAAGTTTCTATAGGTAATTGATTTCATCCAGGAACCCAACAACAATGCTTCACATACAACGGATTTGCATCAAATTATAGGTTGACACTTGGGACAGTCGAATAATCCCCAACCTTTCACTCAGACTCCTCGACAAACTCCAACTGTTCTTCAATCGGATTAGAGTTTAGACTTCTTAACATAGCTTGCTAAACTTGGGCTTTGTCACACTTCATAACAAACATAAATGAATAAAAAATATTCCCATTTAACTAACATTGAATTACACAAAAGAAAACATTTTACTTAACAAAATCAATGCTCATAAAAATCTGTGAAAGTCCATCCACTGTCTATGAAAGCATTTACAAAAACATTACAGAGTTCTGAAACATAATTGAAGAAAGGCAGACAGAGAGAGCAGATCTCATTCATAAACACACGAAATCAACAACTTTGCAGGAGAAAATTATTTCTGTGTATCAGTGTCTCTTCCTCTCGATTAGTTCTTGAGTACATCCAAAATAATGCCAACCAACCAATCCCCCAAACATAATCAGCATAGGTTTTTATATGTAAATGAAGAGGTAACTCCTTCCAATGACAAAGTGCTTCCCTTTTCTAAAATTGAACAGGTCGATCAATCTCTACTCGAAAACTATCGGTATCTCTCCATCTTCTTCGACACTTGAATAAGTTGATTTCTGTGAGGGCGTCGTATCCACATCTACGAAATAATTAGAGAAATATCCTCAATCTCACTCCTTGGAAATATGCAATAATAACAAACAAACTATAAATAAACTAAATCTAAAACAAAATCAAGTTAACAAAACTGAAGGAATAAAATTAAACTATAATCAAACTAAATTAAAATTAAAATCAAATTACAATATACAAAAAAAAAAAGAAAAAATAAACTAATAAAATCTTCTGGCAAGTTAGGCAGTGATATCCTAGGAAATTTAATCAATAAAGAATAATGAACTCAATTCCTTTAGTGTAGCGGTCTCTAATGACTCATTGGTACTCTTTTGAATGTTTCATTTGTAATGTTTTGATGGTGTAAAATATGTCTCCTTGAAATAAACAACCTGAGCCGGCTCTTGCTTGGTTAACACTATAAATGCACCAATGTGGCAGTCCATTCTGTGAATCCATGTGTATTCCTTTGACATGTTGAAGATCCATCTAATCTATGATGTTTTCTTTTCTGGATCTGATCATTCTTTCCTTTGATCTATCATTCTTACCTTTGATCTAGTATGATTCTAATTTGAACGCTGGTGGGTGCCAATGTAGAACAATCTTCCCCTTTCATTACCATATTATAGATGCCCTTCTAAGATTACATTTCACTCAAGCTCACCATGTTCAAAGCTTCAATGGCATAAGGTATGTTTCAATCTATGGCCATCCCAAAATTTTTCAATTTATTGTTTCTGTGTTTAATTGATATTCAAATGATAAAAATTTAGCCCGAGAACTCTAAAATTGCTTCAGAAATGGGCTTTTTTCATTGAATTTGATCACCTTTTTTTAATTAAAATTTGTGCATAACCCGAGAACTATGAAATTGCTTTAAAAATTGCTCAAATACAAGCTAAATATGTGATGCTAACTTGGAAAAAGGATTATCCAAGTAGTCTCGTGAACAAACACTTGTAAAAAAGAGTATGGATAACCCCTCCATCTGTTTTTCATTGTTAAGGTTTTGGCTCGAGTTCTTAATTTCCAATTTGATGTACCTAATCTTCTCCTCTTTCGAAATTGGTAGCAGTGATCAAATTTGAAGGGTGGGTCTTAATTTCAATTGGAAGGGCATTTATTCTTGGAGCCCTTCAAAGATGAAGGGTACTATAAATAATTGTATTTCAATTGACAGGTTTAAATTAACTAAACCCTTTCACCAAAAATAATGTAAAAAATAAAATTGTTCTTTCAATTTTTTATAATTTTAACAATTGAACACCTCTTACTATTTACAGAAAAAATGATATATTTTCAATAAAATCTAACTTAACTATTACTCACACCTATAACTTTCTCACTTAACTACTCACACCTATAACTTTCTCACTTAAGCACTTAACTACTCACACCTATAACTTTCTGAAATCTAGCCATTAATAAACTTCTTTTGGTATTCTGGTTCAATTTAAAAGGCGGATTGTTATTAGACTCAAATATGCAATGAGTTGCAAGGATTCAATTGACTTAGTCCCCTCCATCACATACATGCATGCCCATCATAATTGTGACACCATCTAAAATTTTAAAATGCCTCGTGCCCATCCTAGGTGTTGATAGGCATTCCTCTTATAGTTTCCCAAAGATGTTATCATGCGCTCTTAAAAAACTTATTTTTCGGTGTCTATATACACAGCTCACGTCTCCTTAGTGCCAATGGGCACTTTTGCAATTTTTGATTTCATAGATTATCCATGCAATTCCTTTTTCAATTCCTTTTTCCTTCAGTAATATGGATACAATTGGCCTTAATATTTTTATTTCTATAATGTATCATAAGTTTGGAGGCATTGACATTTATCTTGATGCATTGTGGTATCCAAGTCAGGGAATATAATGGCCCCATTTTCCAAGATCTCTTGGGTTTTGTAGGGATACTTCATGTTAATGTTAATTTCCACCTCTTTTGTTCACATTTCTGGTATACTTTAATGCTAACATTCCTAAATTCAATTCACCCTCTTTAAGTAGATAATGCTAATGTTTTCTTCTTTGCTAGGCTACCTTAGTCATCTAGTATGCTGTTAGTTGCTTCTCATCAAGTTCACATAAATTGTGTAGTCTTTATTGTAAACTCTTTGTATCATCTGGATATTGTTCTATTGCCACCATATGAAGTGACTTCCAAGAAGAATAGGGACATAACATAATGATATAGTCTTTTACTTACCATTCATTCACCACATGAAAATATAAGTGGGAGTATATTAAAATTAAATAAGTTTGTATTTTTAAGAGAAAAAGAATGGGTATGACAAA
>LPNX010391823.1:0-14162 GCA_001517045.1 Pseudotsuga menziesii
CACTATATTTACATTTAAAAGATAAAATTATAAACATCACACACTAGAGGTAAGTTAAGAACTAGCGAAGACGTTGCAAGGTCTGTATAATTAAACTCATGCTAAGAATCAAAACAAATATCATTATAAAACTTTGACATTCCAAGTAATCGATACCCTATAAATGGTCCATGATTTATAACCACTGTACTATCTATAGCTACCAAGTATAAACAAGAATAATATTATCAACAATATAAATCCATGACATAATTAACAGTTTGAACCATCTAACTATTAAATTCCACATAATAGAAATTGCTTGCCATAATAAAAATGACGATAATAATAATGTGTAGTAATCACTTACATAACCAAGGTATTTGCACAGAGGTCGCATGATCAAATCTTGTGGACAGTCAAATGCCCAAATCACATCCATTTAAATAATAATGCATTACATTGAAGGACCCAATAGAAAATCTTGTAGGGTATGTTCACAATTTATAAAGACACACTATACATAGTTTGTATGTGGGCTTTAAATAACACTAATTATTTACATAGAGGTTGTAAGACCCTCACAATTTACATACGTTGTAATCCCTGGCATCGGCCCAACACATAATCAACATCAACTAAAAATAACTATTTCAATGCTTAAACCCTGTCAACGAAACAACCTAGATCAAAGATTGCACATGTAGGGTTTACACCCATGATCATAATTACATTTTAAATACAAATTAATTAATAAAATAGTAATTATGCACCCATCTATGCTATTGCAGCTACAATTTTGAGTGCTAATAACATTCATGCTGTGGCCCCAAAGGCCATCAGCACTGACTATTTATCCATCGAATTAACCAATCCAACCAACGAAGGTGAATTCCACATAAAACATATGTATAATAACCATTGAAATAAACACAACATAAATACATTTATAAAAATTCTTATAAATCCATAAGCAAGTTTACATAGTCGTTTCTTTTGGCCATTGCACCATTGCAAGCAATGCTGCTTCCTGATCACATAACATGAATCAAAATACGAAGTATTAAATACACACAGAGCCTATCAAAGGTACCAAGATCTCTCTGAAGCTAAAATCACCTTTTTAAATACATTCCATTACATCATAAGCTCCATCCCGTAGGCCAAACCACTTATACTATGAAATGAGAACTCGACACAGTTCTCGTTTTTCTCTCTCCTAATTTTAGTAGCTAATTTTACCTCCATTTAAAAAAGGGTTGATACCAGTATCACACATTTTCATTTGAAGGCATTTTTTTGGGCCTTTGAATCATCTTCGTCATAAAATATTATTACTTTCTAATTTCAAGTGTGTTTTTTAGACATTTAACAAAATAACATACATTTAGAAGCAATTTATATTGAAAATCATATACATTTTGCAATTTTTCCTTTAAAATAAGACCTTTTTATTGATAAAATTCTAAGAAATTCTAGAAAATAAAGACATTTACAACCATTTTCAATAGATTTTCATAGAAGTTTTGTATAAAAATGATACTATTTCATACTATATTCCAAAATGTTAAGATTCACATAAATTCACGAAAAACTATACCATATATTTGCAAATAACATATTAAAAACAATATAATAGAGATTTTATTTCTAAAATAAAGTCTGAAAGTCAAAACAGTACTAATATATCTTATCAAAAAGTTGTCAAATTAAACATTTTCTTCAAGGCACTCAACTAATCAACAATATCATGTAGGCCAAATTCTTCATCGAAATTGGAATTTTCTGGAGCTTGGATTTCCTCGGGGACATCAATGTCCTCTTCCATTGGGTCTTCTATGTCTGCAAGATGCCCAAATTGCTCCTTTCCAAACATCCCTCCTAATGGGGGTTGAGGCTCTTTTGACATCTTCGCCACAAGTGTTTCACTAAACTCCCCCTTCTTCAAACCAACTTCTTGTAATTCATCTGGAAGAACTTGAATAGCATTAATTCTTTGCTTGGTGTAATTACATTGTAGTGGATCATTATGAATGGATATGCAATTTCGTCCTTTTTGTAAGGAGCATGCTTTTGTTGTACCTAATCACCAAAAACAAAAAAAATAGTTAAGACAAATAACATAAAGAAGCATACTTTAAAAAAAATTAATGAATAATAAAAAACAATAAAACTTGAAATATGTTTCCATATGTGATATCTAAAATTTGACCTGAACCCGAGAAAAAATCTAAGACCCAATCTCCTTCACTTGAAAATGTATCTATGAGATAATTAATCAAAGCTTGTGGCTTTTGATAGATGTTTACAGCCACTCCTTTCAAATCCCTTTCTTCATATGTCAATTTTTTAACCAGAGCATTATAAGTCAACATCTGACTATATTTTCCTTCACTCTTTTTATTGATTAAAAGAGATTCATAAGTCTCATATTTTGTCCAAGTTGCAAGATGTATGTTTTCAATATCATTCAGAAATGGATCACTGCTGGAGCTATGAATATTAGGCTTTTTCCTGCAGTCAAAATAAAAAAAAGAATTGAATTAACTTATCAATAAATATAATTTATATTTATAAATTCAATAACTTGATAATAATAGTGCAAATATATTAGCAATAAAGTTGTTTCCTTGTTTTTGCTTTACCCTTGAAGGATGTCAACAACCCCCCTAATTGTGTGTCAGAATGGAAAACAATGAATCTCCATAGTGGTGATGTTGTGACATCTACAAATCCTGAAACCACTTTACTGAATGATTGGTAAGTATAAGGCTCACAATCATAAGTAGTGTTTCGTATATTGAATCCATGAGGGATATCTTCAATAACTAGGCTGTACTCCTTTTTAGGAACAATTTTTGCAATGTCCGTACAGTCACCTAAAATGACTTTATATTGCACAGTGTCAAGCCCATTCCAAATATAATGATCAAGTGTATCATCAAGTTCAACGTTTTCAAGACGTTGTCTCCTTTGTCGTTCTATTTTGGCTCTTTGGATATGAATTTTGAAGGACTCTGGTATTCCAGCTGTACCCCTCTTTGGCATCTTCAAATGAATTTTTTTTCTATAAGTAATAAAAAATACATTAAATGATTTATGAAATAAATAATTTAGGATGTATCATAGATCAACATACCTTCTTGAATGCAACAAAAAATTGTTTTAAGGTTTCTGTTGAGCTTGATTCTGGATAGTTTCATTTGACATCATCCCAACTATTCTCATTCAACATTATAACCATCTCCTCTTGTATTTTCATGTAAATCTTGTGACTAGATGATGAAAAAATAAATAATGTTTACAATCATATATAATAGTACAACATAATACTTAGAACATAACAAAAATGTTAAGCTCAATAAACATACTTTGTACCATAAAAAAAACATCAACTTACTTATCAAATTCACTGCACATTTCCTCCATTGCTAAATCACCTGACTTTACCCGTGACAATATTGTAGCTATTAGTGTTTCATCCTTGACCCCTTGCATTGTTCTCTAGGGTGTAATAGTCATGTCTTTTGGCAAGTTCTTGATGTCAGGACCTGACTTACCACCGGTCCATGGAACAACTTTACTTTTTTTCACTTTTTGATTTTTTATGCTAATATTCTCCCACATGCTAAATATGTCCTCAACCAAATCCCATGTTTTCCCTACTCTGAATGCCAATTGGAAATATCCATCTACAACTCTGAATGCATAACTACCTTTGGCATTTTTCTGTTTCACGATATCCTCTTTAATAGGGATACCTATTTCCAAACAACATTGTTTCCGAAAAATTGCATCAACCTTAAATTTATCTCCACCACATATTTGCAAAAATTCATTGTGGATGAATCTCACCCTTTGAATAAATGTCATAGTCATCCTATATTCGCTATGTGTGTTATGATCCCATGCTAACAACTTTGCTTCTACATATGTTAAACCAGCATAAACAATGCATTTCACTGTTTCAAAAATAGGGTTATTGGGATATTCTTGCATCAACTCTCGTCTTGCCTCTGCAGAATGATTCCCTCCAAGAACATAATATTTGTAATGAAAAATTCTTGTATGATCAAATTCATCTCTAGTAGGAACATCTTTCGGGTCAACAAGCACTAGGTATTCAACCACATGTGCATAGGGATTATGCCCCATTAATGCTTTCAAGTTGTGAATATGCAAATGATGTGGTTTTCTAATTCTAAATTGATCTTGCCCTTCTGTGGGTATAAAAAGTTGATTCACATTCAACTCAAATGTATGCCCATTGTTAACCAATTTATCCCTCCACAATCGATCTCGAATGGCATTTTGTGTTGACTTGACAATTACATCCTCTAGATCAGCACCTAGAGTAATGATTTCCCTATTACCCCCAGAATCTTCACTCTCATATTCATGGATAACATTGGAATTAGAAGCAGAAGATATCCTCCTTTTCTGTCTTGAAGGGATTCCATCTAAATCACCAATGCCTTCATAAGAAATTGAAGCACCCTCAACCATAATTCTTATATGAGATTGATTCTTACTCTTATGAACAGTAGTAGCGAGCTCATTGGAAACATTTTCAACGTGTTCACTTGGGCGAGATAAAGATTTAAATGTAACATTTCTAGGTACCTGATTTGATTGTTGGATGCTCTTTCCTCTTTGTTCTTGTACTTCTTCAGTTTGAACATTTGAAACTTTTTTATTCTTCCTTGTTTCTTTTCCCTTTTGAAGTGCAGCATTAACGACATCCATAGGATTTTCCTCTGTATAATAAATTCCATTCAACATGTTTGAAATCGACCTAGCAAAATCCTGCAAAAAAAAAAAAAAAAGTATTAAATCTATTACATTGTGATATCCAAGTTATAAGAAAAACAATTTAAAAATAATCTCAATATTGAAACTTACTCTCCTGCTTTCAATATCATGTACAACCCCTTCACAGAAGGTTGCGAAAGTTTCCTGAACATTATATTTTGAAAACTTCAATCAATATCGAATTTTGGCAAAGGTCTTCGCTTGTTTCGCTTGTGCATAAACAATTTCTATACCTGGCATCACACATATATCTCTCAAAAATCCCAATGATTGGTAATCTAATTGAACAAATTGAAATGCAGCACAATATAAGTGAATACTATCCGCTTTTCCTTGATAGTTTTCCTTCAAATGCTAAGAATAATTTGTCCTATCTTCTTTGGCCGCATATTTCCATTCTCTAGCATTCTTGATTTTTTATTCCTCAAAGGTCAAAACTTCATCTTGAGGCTCAACATTCTCAGATACCTCAATAGTTCTTTTTGACGCAATCATCGCTGCTCTTGATCCAGAAACGTTCACAGATAATTTTCGTGATGCCATTGTCTGTATATCCAAAATGTACAAATTTAAAATACAATCAACAAACATTCATAAACAAAAAAAATCAACATCAATAGTCATTATAAACTATATTGGAAATTTGTTGAAAAACATTAACCCCCCCTCCCCCCAACTTAACCCCCTTACACTAACATTACATTAAAATTAAAAAAATAAAACCGTCTTGTAGAGCTCTGTCTGCCGGGCAGAGCACTCAGTCAATCTTTCACAGGGAAGAAAATATCTATTTCAACATCAGATTTTTTTTTTTTTTAATTTTGTGCAGTAAAAGATGGTTTACTAGTGAAATACCTCGAATTTGTTTCGCTCTTGAATCCTGCTTCTACTCCTGCTCCAGCTCCTGCTTTTCCCTCTCTTGCTCCTGAAGGAGCCTTATTGCCGGCTCTGATTTTCCACCCTACCGACCAGCAGGTTTGCTGGCCCTAGGAAACCTACGGGTTTCCTAGCCCCCAAGCCCACGTACCAAGAAAATGGATAGCAACCTCCTTTCCTCAGAGTCCAAATCTGCCTGAGTAAATTCCCCAATAAATTTTCTCCTTTCCTCTCTGTTCTTTCATAAAACTTTCTTCACTCCCCGTGCTTTCCTGAAAATCTTTTCTTTTCCCCCCCTGTTCTTCCATAAAACTCCCTTGTACCTCCTTCACCCCACCGCCTTCCTTCCTCCACCGCCCTTTTATTAATTTATGTTTATTTTTTTATTCTTAGGCAGTGTAGTTAAATTTTGCTTGACATCTGTTAGTTTCTTTGAACGGTGTGTTTATTCCATCTAACCCAAATGCCCTAGAAATGGTTTACCTAAGTTTTATATTGAGCGGCGAAGTAATGACAACAATAATAATTTTGTTTATTATTTATTAATAACTAAATAATAAATCTTTAATAATTAACCATTATAATTATATATATTTCTTTGTTTATATTAATTAAAATCTCTTATTAATAATCATTAATTAATATGGGCATTACATACACCCACGCTTCAGGAAACTTCGTCCCGAAGTTATGGTCAAACATAGTGATACTAGGTACATTTATAGGTTTAAAGCAATTCACAATTACTTAGTTAACCTATTAACTATTTAAATATTTCATACTAGCGTGCATGTGCGAGGTGTGCATGCATGGCCAGTACATGCATAGGCTGCACATGTACTATAGTAAAAACCCTTAAATTCTAACTGAGACAATAATATTTTATGCAACATGACCCATATACAGATATAATATGATTTCTTGTGACTTTTGGAGTTATTTAACAATTATGTTCTTATTAGTTAGTTAGTTAAGATTGGTACCTACCATCACTACTTCCAGTATCATAATTTCCCAACATTCAACCATAATAACTAAGATGTCCACCCATCCTAACCTACGTCCGCATCCTCCCTATCCTTCCTCTGCTAGTATAGAAGTGGATGTCGGCTTCACCGACCTGACCACATAAGAACCTGAGAGCGATAGCGTCGGCTGAACAACGGACCTAGCCTCTCCTAGCAGGCATCCGACCGCCGTCATCACAACAACATGGGGAGCGTGTCTCAGCACGGCCCTCCCATGACCTCGGGTACCCGACCGTCGTCATCACAACAACATGGGGAGCGTGTCTCAGCACAGCCCTCCCACGACCTCGGGTATCATAAAAACATAGGGAGGAACACATCCATCCCTCTCAACATCCTGGGTCTATATACCCTATCAAAAACATACTTTGCTGCTATCCAGTTTATTGGTACGTGTCATCGTATCAGTATTTGGCAATAAGGCTCTTCTTTAAGCTATGTATTGAGTCATACTTGCATCACATACTCGGCTATCACATAGCCCCTGTACCCTGCAGGTTAGCACTATGCAAAACATGCATTCATAACACATTAAATCAATAGCTAGTCCATTATCATTCACATTATTTCCTTTCACCATAAAATCACAAAATAAATCATATCATGGATGGGTACCCATGTACCTCATCATACATGTCACATCATATCAAGGATTACTATCAACTATGTGTTTTAGTTATGAAATTAATGAATCTGATGACAACTACTGCATGGTAATCGCATAAGCACAATACATTCATATAAATGATAAGCATCATAACATCGTAATCAAAGCATCTACATAGGCATGTTAATCATCGTAACATCATGATCAAAGTGTAGTATAAGCATGATAATATCATAATATCATAATTTAGAGCATAATCCTGCTAACATCATAACATCTGTAAATAATCACATATAACCTGCCAAAACATAGCTCATGAAGTATAGTTAAGTCCAAAGATAATAAGTAAATACACTGTAATAAGTCTGAGTGAAAAAAATATGCCGGAGTCAAAATATGGGTATTACATACACCCACCCTTCAGGAAACTTCGTCCTGAAGTCATGGTCAAAATAGTGAGGGAAAATTTTGACGCATAGTCTCTGTGTCCTCCCAGGTAGCAGATCCTGGGCTATACCTGTCCCACTGGACCTTGACTTGGTCCACATGTCGACTACGAAGCTGTCGAACTCTATGATCCAGTATACGTAATGGTTCGGCCATGAAGGTTCCCTCGTCCGAGACCTGCAAGTCCTTCCAATGAATCTTGTGAGACTCATCGGCTATGTAATGTCGCAATACTGAAACATGAAATACATTATGAGTCCTATACAAGTGGGGTGGCAGTGCAAGACGATAAGCTACCAGTCCGATTCTCTACAGAATCTCGAATGGCCCTATAAAGCGAGGCGACAACTTGGTCCCCTTTCCAAACCTAATTGTGCTTTTATTCGGTCGGATGCGTATAAATACGCAATCCCCTACCTCATAACTTCTATCAGTTCTGTGTGCATCAGTATAACTCTTTTGCCTATCCTGTGCTTCCTTGAGCCGCTTCCTGATCTGTACCACTTGCTCTTCCATCTCCTGAAGCAACTCAGGCCCTACTAAAACACGATCCTCCAACCTGTCCCAACTGAGTGGAGTCCTGCAAGGTCTCCCATACAATTCCTGGTATGGAGGCATACCAATGGAGCTATGATGGCTGTTGTTATAAGCAAACTCTACTAGAGGAAGATATTTCTCCCACTGTGTCTGCTGATCCATAACATACATCCTAAGCATGTCCTCCATCACCTGATTCACCCTTTCTGTCTGCCCATCTGTCTCGGGATGATAACCTGAGCTCAAGTTCAGCTGGGTTCCTAATGCTGACTGCATGCTTGTCCAAAATCTGGAGGTAAACTTAGGATCTCGGTCAGAAATGATCTTCTTTGGAACTCCATGAAGGCGTACAATTTCATTTATGAATACCCTTGCTACATCTGTCACATCATAGGTGTCTCTCACTGGAATGAAGTGGGCACTTTTGGTCAGTTTTTCGAGCACTACGAGTATAGCATTATGTCTCGAGGATGTGAGGGGCAATCCCACAACGAAGTCCATGGAAATGACTTCCCATTTAGTCTCAGGAATATCATGAGGCTGTAAGAGACCAGCTGGGTGTCGATGATCTGCCTTGACTTGCTGACATTCTAGGCATTTCGAAACAAAATCCACTACGTCGCTCTTCATACCAGCCCAGAAGAAGAGTTTCTTCATGTCTGCATACATCTTCTTCACTCCAGGGTGTGCACAATAATGTGCCCTATGGGACTCTCTAAGGATTTTTTCCCTGAGACGACCTTCTTTGGGGATATACATCCTCCCTTGGTACCGCAGCAACCCATCTGCCTCAATATGGTACCCATGATACTTCAACTCACACTTCTTCCCACTCTGAATATCTGAGGTTACCTTGATATACCAACCATCTCCCAAGAGTTGTTCGAGCACTTTCTCCTTCAAATCCACTCTCAAGGGTATTAAGGAGAAAATCCTTGGCCTTCGGCTTAGAATGTCTGCCACCACATTCTCCCTTCCTTTGATATATGAGATACCAAAGTCATATTCACTCATGAACTCACTCCATCGTCGCTGCCTAGCATTTAGATCCCTTTGCGTAAAAATATACTGCAAACTCTGATGATCTGTTTTAAGTGTGAAACTTCTGCCAACCAGGTAGTGTCTCCATAATTTTAGTGCCAGCATAACTGCTGCCAATTCAAGATCATGGGTGGCATATTGCTCCTCATGAGGCTTCAATTTACGAGATGCATAAGCTATTACCCCACCTTCCTGCATCAGAACTGCTCCTAACCCTTGCTTCGAGGCATCAGTACATACCATGAAGTCTTTATCCATGTCTGGTACCCGTAAGATTGGTGCACTCGTCAGCATTCTCTTTAATTCAGCAAACGCGACATCACATTCAGTGGTCCATTCATATCTGATTCCCTTTCGCTGCAAGGTGCTGATGGGTTTTGCAATCTTGGAGAATCCTTCCACAAATCTTCGGTAGTACCCTGCTAGTCCCATGAAGCTATGCACCTCATGCGCATTCTTCGGGATTGGCCAATCCTCAATGGCCTTCACCTTTTCTGGGTCCACTGAGATCCCTTCTCCTGAGATGATATGCCCTAAGTAGTGAATCTCCTTTTGGAATAAAGAACACTTCGACAATTTACCAAATAGTTTATGTTCCCTTAATCAAGTTAAGACCAACCGTAAGTGCTCCTCGTGCTCCTTCTCGTTTTTAGAATATATAAGAATGTCATCTAAGAATACTTGAACAAAGTTGTCCAAGTAATTTCGAAAGACACTATTCATGAGGCTCATGAATACTGCTGGAGCATTTGTCAAACCAAATGGTACCACTACAAACTCATAATGCCCAAATCGAGTTCGAAAAGCAGTCTTAGGAATGTCATTTTCTTTAATTCTAAGCTGGTGATACCTTGACCGCAAATCGATCTTAGAGAAGACTGATGCGCCTTTCATCTGATCAAATAGGTCATCAATTCTTGGTATAGGATACCTGTTCTTTACTGTGGCTTTGTTCAAATCCCTATAATCTATGCACAGTCGTAAATATCCATCCTTCTTCTTAACAAAGATCACTAGCGCTCCCCATGGTGAGATGCTAGGTCTAATTAGTCCCAAGTCTAGCAACTCTTTTAACTAGATCTGCAACTCTCGGAGCTCAGGGGTGGTCATTCTATAAGGAGTCTTTGAGATCGGCTCCGCACCGAGTTTTAGTTCGATTGTAAAATCAAGTTCTTGCTCCGGAGGTAGTTGTGGAAGTTCTTCTGGAAAGACATCCTTGAACTCAGATAATACTGGGTAAGAGTTCAAGGAAGGTCCTTTACTATCGCTCACCATCTGAACTACAAACAACTGACATCCTTGTCTTAAACACCTTTTAGCTTTCACCGCGGAGATGAAACGGAGGGATATCTTCCTTTTTCGCACCTGGATTTGGATTGCTCGACCCTCATCATCAAGGCACAAGACTTTCTTTACATAACAATCCATGAAAGGTCTATGGTCTTATAACCAATCCATGCCGATAATGAGGTCATAGGTGCCCAAATTAGTGACATAAGCATCCAACTTAGTGGTGCATACTCCTAAGGCCACTTGACACCCCCTTACCTTAAGACCTACTGCCTTTTTAACCCCTGAAGCCATCTCGACCGATTCAAAATCATCGTGCTTGCAGGCTGCCAACCCACATTTATCTAATGCATACGGTGAAATAAAACTATCTGTTGCACCAGGATCAAATAAAATTTTAAGTTTGACATTGTTTACTTTACCAGATGATTCTACCACAGTGGACTGATGTTCTGCCTGGTGGTTGTGAACAGCTGCATGAATCCGATGAGTGTTATCAGAATTACTCATGGATGCTTTTCGTTCCTGCTGCATGCTGCTGGTCTGCCCTTTAGGACACTCCCGCTGAAAATGAGGACCTCCACATCCCCAACAAGATGCATTAGGCGGTGGTTGCATGCTTCTCGGAGGGGTCCTCTGGGATGTGTTCCTTCCCTGAGATCCTCTGAAACCTCCCGATCCTCTATAGGAATTGCCCTGTGTTCGTCCTCGGTTCCCATGGTTTGTTGACGAAGCCTGCGATACTGAGTTAACTGAAGTGTTACCCCTCGGGGTGAACCTGTTACCATAAGGAGGAGGTCTGGATTGTCCCCCTCTGAAATATGGTCGTGGGGCCTTCCCTGTAACATACTGATTGGATCCTATCAACTTGCTTCCTCCCTTTGCATCTGACATATCCTCAGCATAGCGAGCATACTCAACTGCCATGGCAACTGAAGATGGCTTCCACATCCGTACTGCAGCCCTAATCTTGTAGTTGAGTCCATACACAAATCGCTCCACCTGTCGATCATCCGAGTCCAAGTATGGAACATACTTTACCAGTTCCATGAATCTTACTTCATATTCTTCCACGGTCATGTTTCCCTATACCAAAGCATGGAAAGAACCTGCCTGTTGTTCCCTGTAATAAGCTGGAAGATACTTCATGTTGAACCTCTCCTTGATAATTCCCATGAAACAGACAAAGGAGTAAGGTGCAATTGTTTCTCAAGGTCTGACCACCAATTTAGGGCATCTCCCTTTAGCTGGAAGATGGCCATTCTAACCTTGGAACTTGAAGTATACTCGTTTAGTGCGAAGCACCTCTTCATACCCTCGAGCCATGCTTCAGCGTGCTTACCCGGTCGTCCTCCAGAGAACTCAGGAATTTTGATCTTCTGCAGCTCCCTAGAAATATCCTGAAGCGGTTCTTGCCTTGGGGCCTGTGCCCTCTAAGAGTTTTCTCGGCTCGCATGCGTGGTTTCTACCTCTGCGATCCTCTCCGACTGCCTGTTTAGTGTGGCCATGATGGTTTCCAAGGACCTCAGTATCACCCCCATCTCAGGACTGGAAGTTGTCCCTTGCGGTACCGGTGGCGGGATCTGTGGCGGCGGGGAGGGGGCTTGATCTGGGGGCGGGGGTGGCGGCGAGGGGGGTCGACCTCGACCCCGCCCTCGACCTCGACCTCGACCTCTGCGTGTTTGAACCATGGTAAATCCTGGCATATTCAACAACATTATGCCATTATTATCTCAACCTAATAATTGCAGAAATAAATGTTTAGTTATGCAATGCTTATATTTAGGTATAGAGACAAATTGTCAATATTTGCATGAAACTTTGCATAGTCGTATTCATTAAATGGTTTCGTCTTGGGTTTTTATCTATGTCTTGATGTTTAGCTCCTAATTCTAGTCTCAATAGTGTCTTGATTTTCTTATTTCACCTCCATCTCGCCTCTTCGACTATCAGTCAAAGTCTCGGTAATGTCTTAAGTTTAATACTCGAATTTCTAATATCATAAAGTAACCAATGTTACCATACCTAAATTAACATTCAACTCTTTAAAATTTAACATTTAATGTTACCATATCTAAATTAACATTCAATTCTTAAAATTTAAGATTTAGTGATGAATAAACTTTATTATATATATATATATATATATATATATTTTATTTCTTCTTCTTATATATATATACATATATATATATAAGAAAATAGAGTTACGCAAAATTGTCTCGAATAAAAGATGTGTATAGATAGTCTATATATGAGATATCTGTTTGTCATTAAAATATTTTATAGTGTCATTTTTATTTTATATATATATATATTATTGCAATATTCTTACATCATGCCTAAGTTACAAAGTCTGTCATAAAATCTTAATAACAAAGGCCTCTATAGTCAACATATAAATACTGATTTGATTTGCAATTTAGGATAGTTGATAATAATAATGCTTATTTACAAATTTTCCACAAGGGTCTATGACTCACACAAATAAAAGAAATCAAATTAATAATCTAAATCAGTATATAGTTTTATGTTATTACCAATAATGGTCATTTATCAAAAGATTTACATATGAAAAACATGGGGATCAAAAGTATTATAGGAAAATAACATTATAAAAAGAGATTTTATAATTATAGAAATATAAACAAATGAGCCATTTTAATTAAGTAATTTAATCAATATAGAATATATATAAAAAAAATGAAAGAAGTTATATAATCATGCGATTATAAATTAAGCTTATTATTGTATCTTAGCTATTTATGATAATTCGTCAAAACACCTTAATACCAAGGATTGGGATGAATCTAAATAACTAATAATAAAAAAAAACTAATATCGTATTATAAAACTAATACTATTTATAATATCATATTGATATTACTTATTTATTTGTTTTATTAAACGAATTGAAAAAAATATGATATTACTTATTTATTTATTTTATTAAACGAATTGAAATTTTTTTTTTGTATAAAAGCGCTGAAAAGTTTCCTACTCCTTAAAATATTATTAATGAGGCGGGGTGAGTATGACATTTTGTTTTACCTATTACACCCTGGCTACCCGTGCACTGGCATTAAATTATTTATCTCGGCAGTCAACTCCTCCGTCCAGAAGCTGGCATTAAATTATTTACCTCGGTAGTCGGCTCCTCCGTCCAAAAGCTGGCAGTCGGCGTGGCTCCTTTTTTGTCCCATGCAGCCCAACTCCACGTGACTTGAGTCTGCATGCACCCCACCTGTCCACCAACATGCAGCCGGAGTCCTCCCTTGCCCCCTTCAAGAACTCTTTCGCTCTCACCCGCGCGTGAGGTTCTTCTCCGCCCAGCATGTCAAGGGTGTCGAGGTCTAAATGTTAATAATAATTCCTTGGCTGGTCCAATTCCAACATATATTTGTAGGCATTTTAGCTCAATCCGGATCCTTGATTTTTGGGTGAATAAAATTGGAGGGACACCTCGCTGAAGGGCTGCATGAATGTAGGGTTCTTGAGGAGCTTGGAGCTGGTTTCAGTCGGCAATAAGGAAAAAAAACTTTTGC
>LPNX010391823.1:24126-48664 GCA_001517045.1 Pseudotsuga menziesii
TGAAGATGAGTTTCCTCCAAGCGAGGATGTCAATGACAATGATGATGATTTTCCTCCAAGCAAGGATTTCAATGGAACTGATGATGAGTTTCCTCCAATCGAGGATGCCAATGCAAATGATGATGATTTTCCTCCAAGCGAGGATTTCAATGGAACTGAGGATGAGTTTCCTCCAAGCAAGGATTTCAATGGCAGTGATGATGAATTTCCTCCAAGCAAGGATTTCAATGGAACTAATGATGATTTTCTTCCATGCGACGATGTCAATGGCAGTGATGATGATTTTCCTCCAAGCAAGGATTTCAATAGAACCAATGATCAGTCACCTTCAAGCAAGGATGTAAATGGAACTAATGACGATTTTCCTCCAAGCGAGGATTTTCTTGGAACCGATGATGAATTTCCTCCAAGTGAGGATTTCAATGGCACCGATGATGACTTTTCTCCAAGTGAAGATTTTAATGGCACCGACGATGATAATACTCCAAGCGAGGATTTCAATGGAGTCGATGATGAATCCACCAATGATGAAGACAATGATTCTCCTCCAAGTAAGGATGTTACAGGCACCAATGATGTCAATGTTGAATTTCAAGAGTTCCCCTTCAATGAAGAATTTAGTGGCACCAATAGTGTTGATGCTCGCATTGATCTATCCGCAAGTGATCAACTTATTACTGATCATGACAATCATTTTCATATTGAATTTAGTGATCATGTTTTCAATGAGGGGGGTCATATTTCTCACAATGAAAACATTCATTCTGATGAGGTTGTTGTTGCAGACATAATGGTCCTGGAAAGGCAGAGACATAATCCAACAATGAGCAGGATTAAGTGTAGGACTAGACCTTTTTATGTCAATCCAAAGCATTCCAGTTATACAAGGTCTAGGAAAGAATTGCTCACAAGTCCAAGTTCCATTACTCATTTAATTTCAAGTGAGTGTTGCCACAACAATTGTTTGAAGGGTATAGGCTACAATTATGCCTTCGAGAAAAGGAACGTGTATTTATCAATGAACAAAAGTATGCAAAATTCATATTTAGTGGGGTGTATGATTTCTACAAGGATAGGTTATGATTATCGTGTTGGAAATGTTCTTCTTTGTAGAAAGGCATTCAAAAGGATTCACTCAATTGGTAATCTTATATTATCAAGAATCCAAACTAGACTAGAAAAGGATCCAACATTTTATTCTGATGATTATCAGGGACGGATCACTGGACCATCAACACACATCGCAATATCATGGATGCATGATTTTTTTTCAAAGCATGGAGAGAGTATGCCAAATAGAGAAACAATACACATTCCAGATAATTTCACAAGACAAGAAATATACAACTTATACAAGGATTGTGTTCAAGGTGGTCAAGGAAATGGAAACTTCATCAAATATGCATATTTCACAAGAGTATGGAAAAAGAAGTTCAACAATGTCTGCATTCCAAAGAGGTCAAGGATGGGGATCTACAGTACGTGTGCTTCTCTTAAAGAAAGGAGGGATAGATCAGAAGGGATAGAAAGAGGTATGTTTAAAAATTTGTTTATTTTTTTAGATAAATGTCAATTATTAAAACAAGTTATCAATATTTTTGTATATTTTCTTTGTAGATTCCATAATTAATTCACTGCAAGAACATCGCAATCAACAATCAAATGAAGGACAAAAGTTGTACAAACATCGCAAGAAGTGTTATGATGCTCCACATAAGTATATGGGTTTGATAATTGATGGCATGGATCAGAAAAACACACTCTTGCCACATTTTGTACGTGTGCCAAAGAATTTAAAGGAGGAAAATTTTATTCAGTTTCACTTGGTTGGGTGTATGGTTTTTAATGGTGAAATGTTTCCAAGGGTTTAATTTACAGCTCCAAACATTCACAATGATGCAAATTTGACCATCACCATAATTCATCATGTCCTTTCTCATTGGCCTGGTGATCTTCCTGAAATTCTATATTTGCAATTGGACAACACAATCCGAGAAAACAAAAATCAGGTCGTGTTTTCTTATCTAAACATGCTTGTTGAATTGGGAATTTTTAAAAAGGTAAAAGTTGGTTTCCTTCTTGTTCGGCATACACATGATCATATTGATCAAATGTTCAGCCATTTTGCAAGGACATTGAGGAGGAAGAAAGTCGGGAGCCTGCCATCATTGATTGAAATTGTAAGGAAAGCATACCATCCAGAACCTGTTGTACAAAAATTGGAAGAAACTTATGCCATGCGAAGATTTATTTTTGGATCACATGGTGAAGAAAGGTGCATTGAAAAACTTAATGACATTAGCTTTCAACATCAATTTCGTATTAAAAATATTGATGGAAAAACACTACTATGGGGAAAGAAGTACTCAACTAGCACAGAATGGGGCCTTCATCAGGTTTGGCATTTTTGAAATTCATCCCAAATCGTCAAATGTATGCTTCAAATTTATTGTTATTGCAATCATCTTCAGAGATTCATAATGCAAGGCGACACAATAGAGATGTTAATTCTTCTCAATGCATGGAAGAAATAAAAAAATCTATCGAAGATACATATGAGTACTTTGATGTTGTTGATTCTGTATGGTGGGAGTCTTTTTTCATGGAGCAAAGTGACATAATTTCAAACTCTACAAATGGAGATATATATTTGAAGTCTCCATTTACTTGGCCACGAGTAACAAATGAAAATGAGGAAACAAATGTTGAACCTCAAGGTGTTGAGTTTTCTCAAGTAGAGGAAAGAGAAATGTATATTGGCTCTAGAAGATCATGTGCAAAGCGTCGAGAGATCGAAGACCTTTATAAGGGCTCAGTACAAGATATCAAGGAGGGTTGCATGATTGCAGTTTTGGCTACAGAAAAAAAATGTGATTATCCTTTCTGGATTGCAAAAGTTATGAAAGTGAATAAAGAAAATGAAGAAGCAGTATCAATAGAAGTACATTGGTATGCAATGGATACACACCCATTTGATGGTGTGTACAAGGTAGAGATGGTAGTTGAGAAAAGGGTTTGCAGAAAGAGAAAAATAAAGGGTCAAAAAATAAATCGCCGCCGCATTGACATATTGAAATTAGAGGAAGTTGATATACTTGTTTATGATTTCAAGATGACAAAGAAAGGCACTCTTCACTTGAAGACTCTAGAGATTATCAAGAAGTTGCTTCCAAAAGAACAAGTTGCAAGATGGGAGTCTCCTCAACCAAGTCATAGATCTATAACGAATATGACAACTGAAATGATGGGCATAGATGTAGACTCAGACGGTGCACCCATTGATAATAGAGAAGAATATAGGTCATCCACATCTTCATCTAGCCCTTCGTCTGCAGAAAATGTAGATTCTGATGGGGTGTCAGATTCCATGAATGAATTTCAATAATTTCAAATGAAACATTTTAGATGTTTTCTATTAGTATGATGTTTGTAATTGAAACTCTGAAGAAGATTTTGAATATTTATATGAATCATTTGTTCTTTAATAGTCTACTATATGATTTTATTATGAATCACATCATAATTTCTTTGATTTTATATGGTTAGAGTGGTGAAATTATTTATGGAATATTTTTGTTTGTTTAATATGCAAGTTTCACAAAATTTGTAATTTATATTTTTGAGAAAAAAATATTTTTCCAATTTAGGGGTTGATTTTAAAGTTTGTGTAAACAACAGTATGGGATGTTTGGACAAGGCTCTATTTTTAACCCTGAAAAAAAAAGGTGTATACTGGTATCAACACTTTTCTATTTAGGGGTGTTTTTGGTGTTTTTTTTGCAAAAATCATTGTTTTTATGCCTAGAGTTCTCGTTCTTAGTAGAAAGTTCTCGTTTCATAGTATAATTGGTTGACATCAAAACCCTAGAACAAACACAATTCTATTGCTACCCAAAAATGTAGAGTTCTTCTAGCCACAGTCAAAACCCCAAACCCAAATGCATCTATTTGAACTAGACTCAAATAAACCCCAACCAACAATGAGTTAAAACAAAGTCTCAAGCATGAAGCCAAGAGGTGACAAGTGAAGACTTGTTAGCAGGCTTATCATAAGGTATGTCTTTTCCCATGGCTTGCATTCGAGCTACCAACCATGCCTCTCCTCGCAATCCCATAAATTGCAACCAAAAAATGATACCAATAATGAGAAGTATGATTCGTGAGTAAGTTACAAAAAACAACAATGTTGGGAAACAAAAATGATACCATACATGTAATTATCTTGGAGGTCGCATTCTCCATGCTGCACCGAGGCAAAGGGAATGAAATGAAACTGCAAATGACCAAACCTCCTTGTGGAGCCAATGCCTATGTTGGTCTGTCACACTTTCCAATGTGCGTTAAAGACACCAACCTGGTGTCCACTAAAGACCCCCAAACCCACTTCTCTAAAGTTCTTATGCCATACAAAATCGAATGCCTCCTTCGATGCGAAGCTATAAAACCCATGTGTAATGGTTTAAACTCACCATCGCCAAGTCAATACAAGGAATAAGTATCACATACCTTGGATACTATAGGCTCTAAGCCTTAGAAGCATGCTTATCGATTTCCTTAGGCTGTGAGCCTAGGACCATGGCATATGAAATAAGCCATGGTAATGTTGTTGTTTATAAAGCCAATATTGGGCTTTAACAAAAGAGTATAAACCTATTAAGAATAATAAAAGTATATGTTACTACATTTAGTAATTTAGAGAAATAATAAAAGTATGTTATGACATCAACAAATATTAATATTTACACCATGAATAATAAGTGCCATGTAATTAATAAATCTAGGTCTTACAAATAATAAGTGTGGGGATGATCTCATCACTTGCACAATGTCTAATAAAAACAAACAGTGAATGTCACTAGGACAGAACTATAAGTACAAGCACTAGTGATCCAATTCTCTTTACTCCTTGACCAGTTTTTCCCACACTAGGTGACCCTATACGTAAAAGTGAATAAGTGCATTAGTTCAAAAGAACTAAGTAAGCCTGCTAGACAAGAAGAAACTTTTACCTCTCAGGAAGTTACATGGGAGAACTATTCTCGCCACTCCACCCACTTTGGTTCCAAGAATAAAGTTAAGTTAGGACCATGTATATAACAATAAACACATGATGAAATTAATGAAGTACATAATCAAAGTAACTAACCTACACAACATTGTATAACCATTGGAATAGCATAGTAGTCAACATTGCGACATCGCAAGTAAACACAATAAACATAGTAATAATCCTAACTGAAAGTAAGGAAGCAAGACTTGATAATAGCTTATGACAAATCAGCAGTACAATAGAATACAACACATTCCACAAGTTTAATAATGTCCAGAATAGCTAGTTTTAACTAGCATAATAATTTTATTTTTTTTCAATTTTTGTGGAAATTACAAGTGGTATCAGAGCCCAGTTTCAACACTTAGAGACCAATGGGCATACCAAACATTCAATGCAAATAAAATAAACTATGTTTTTAAAATATTTTTAACTAACAAAAATTTTCCTGTTATTAAAAATTTTGCAAATACATGAATTTTTACATAACAATTCAAATCATTAACACTGAACAAGACGATAGCTGATGAGGAAAGATAAACACCGCCACCCAGGAAGTAGAACTGATGGTGAGACTGAATTCTGATATTTTGAAGACCATAAACACTCTTCAAGCAGAATTGCAAAGTTTCAGAGAAGATAGACTGAATGAGAGAAAGGAACAACAAACCATTAATGGAGCGTTATTGAGAAATATGATGGGAGGAAGCCCGCAGGGGAAACCCACTCATTCCAAAAACATGCCCAAAAGGGAACCTTACAATAAATGATCTAGCATCCCAAGAGAAGAAGAAAAAGAGGAACGTACCCCTAAAGTTCCAAAAGGAGATCATCACAGTACTTCAAGTGATGACTCTCTTTCTCCATGCAGAAAGAAACCAAGAAGCGATGACAATCTTCAGGGGGATTTTAGAAAAATAAGAGCCCCAAGCTATGAAGGTGAAGTAAACATAGGGGAGAAAGATGAAGAATGGTTGTTGGTCATGAGGAAATATTTTTGATTTCATAACTACTCGAACGAGATGAAGGCTTAACTTTCCATCTATAATTTAAATGGAAAAGAAGCGAGATGGTGGAGAGATTTGAAACATGCTAATAAAGATGAGTTAAGAGAAATACGCTGGAGTAACTTCTCAAAAATATTCCAAGAGAAATATATGTCAAAAAGGTTCTTCAACAAAAAGGTGAAATAGGTCCATGATCTACGTATGGGATCCATGACTATCGATGTTTTTATTAATATATTCCTAGATATATTACATTATTTACCATACATCAAGGATGAAAAGGTAAGAATCCAATAGTTTTTAGGATGTCTTCCTCCCAAGTTTCGAGAAAGGATTGAGTTCGACGTGCCTAAAACATTAGACACCACATTGCATAAAGCTAGGCTCTGCTATGACCATGGACATCTAAGGCAAGAGAACATGAACAAAAACAGAGACAATTCTAAGAACTTCTATGGTAACCGCAAGCCAGGGTTTAGCCCACGCCCATAAAGGAAACAAAACAACAGTTTTCCGACAAACAAGAAATTCAACAAATCAAGTATGAAACCATATGTACCAGCTCCAAACGCTAACAAGCCAGAAGCAAATGGGGGAGCCAATTCTACCCTAATAGTGATCAAGTGTTGAAAATGTAGCGAGCCTCATTATGCCCGATATTGTAAGAACAATACCAATGCGGTCTTGCACAACTTACAAGAAGAACGAACCATAGAGGCCAAAGATGGAACCCCGCATATTTTTACAACGTTGGATGGTCAATAGGTATACCATCAAGCTAGCATGATTGAGATAGAACTTAAGATATTGAACACTTTTATTTCAATACTTATTCACCCTAGCACTTGCTGGAGCTATGTTTCTCCTAAAATTGTTGATGTATGCAAATTGGGAAAAGGAAGACATGATAAACCTTGGCTGGTTCAGTTAGCCATTGGTAGAAAACATAAAATTTTGGAAATAATTAAAGGCTGCAAGATAAACCTGAATGGTTTTCCATTGAAAGTAAACCTTAACATCCTACCCTTAGGTTCGTATGATATACTTATTGGCATGGAATGGTTGGAACAACACCATGTCATGCTCGATTTCTTACACAAGTCAATCATGTGTACAGATAACCAAGGGAATCAAGTGAATATTTAGGGAATCCCAAAGAAAACTTATGTAAGGAAAATATCTACTTTACAAGCAAAGAAACGCATTAGGAAAGGATGCAAATAGTTTGCATTAAACATCCGAGACATAAAATATGAGAGAGAACAGCGCATAGAGGAATGTCTTGTTCTTGTAGAATTCAAGGATGTGTTTCTCGAGGAAACACCAGTATTACCTTCGAAATGAGACTTATACTTTTCCATCGAATTGAAACTAGGATTAGTTCCGACTTCCAAAGCCCCTTACTGCATGAGTGCACCAGAATTGGTGGAACTCAAACTGCAGTTGCAAGAGTTGATAGAAAAAGGGTATATCCGACCAAGTGTGTCTCCTTGGGGAGCATCGATACTTTTTGTAAAGAAAAAGGATGGTACGATGCGAATGTGCATCGATTACCATCAGCTTAACAAAATGACTATTAAGAACCGATACCCACTCCCTAGGATCAAATACTTGTTCGATCATGTAGGAGGAGCCAAAATATTTTCAAATATTGACATGCAATCCAGGTACCATCAGGTACAGATTTACGATGATGATATTCACAAAACCTCCTTTCATACAAGGTATGGACACTACGATTTTGTAGTAATGTCGTTCGGGTGGACCAATGCGCTCAAAACATTTAGGTGTACGATGAATAGTATATTCAGTAAGTATCTAGATAAATTTGTTTTGGTATTTATAGACAACATCCTAGTTTACTCTAAGAGTAAAGAGGAACACAAAGAACACCTTCGCATAGTACTACAAGTGTTATGAGAAGGCCAGGTTTACACTAAGTTTAGTAAGTCTAATTTTTACAAACCGTATATATAGTACTTGGGTCACATTATCTCAGAGAGAGGGATAGCTATGGACCTAGAAAATATTAGAGCCATAGAAGACTGGCATACCCTTACTAGTGTCACTGACATTAGGTCCTTTTTTGGATTAGTTGGTTATTATCAAAAGTTCATTGATAACTTCTCGAGAATAGCTTTTCCCATGACCACTTTGCAAAATAAATAAAATAAGTTCTTATGGGTGACCAAGTGCGAGAAAAGTTTTCAAAATATTAAGCAGCTTTTGATGACCGCACCGATACTACGAATTGCGGATCTCGATGGGGATTTTGTTGTTTGCACAGATTCAAGCAAGGAAGGAATTGCAAGATTCCTCTTGTATAATGATCATGTGATATATTATGAATCATGAGAGTTAAAAGAGCATGAGCAGAACTACCCCACACACGATCTTGATTTAGAATCCATTATCCACGCTTTGAATATGTGGAGGCACTAGCTCATGGGAAGGAAATTCCTTCTGAAGAAAAACAATATGAGTCTGAAGTAATTATTCGAACAACTGGATCTGAATGTGAGGTAATCTAGGTGGTTGGATTTCCTCAGCGATTACCATTTTGAGCTAAAGCATATTAAGGGAAAAGAGAACAAGGTTTTTGATGCTTTGAGTCGACAAGCTCATATGATATATGAGGTGACTTTAATACAAACTGATGTAGATTTGTATGAGAGGATTAGAACGACCAACAGAGTTGACCCTTTCTATGTATAAATCCTCAAGAAACTCTAAGAGGACAGGTTGTTTCAATAACAAAAAGAGTACAATGTAGATTAATTGGGACTGCTATGGTCCAAGGAGAGATTGTACATTCCAGAAGGAGGGGACGTTCGGTCTAGCATCCTCACAAAATTTCATCAAGCACCCTACTCGGGGCATCCAGGATATCAAAAGATGATATATACCATTAAGAGACACTTTTTCTATCCTACGTTAAAGGCCGACATTATGATGTTTATCGTGAAATGTCAGGAATGTTAGCTGGTGAAAGATTAGCATCAACATCCTTCGGGATTGTTGCATCCGTTACCCATTCCAGAATGGAAGTGGGAGGTCATTAGTATCGACTTTATCATCGGTATACCTAAAAATCAGAAGCAAAATGATTTTGTCTTTGTAGTAGTTGACAAATTTCCAAAAGCAACACACTTCATTCCAGTGAAGTCAAATTACAAGGAAGTACACATTGCCAATATCTTCTTGAAGGAGATATTTAGATTGCATGGGATACCCAAGGAAATCATATCAGATCGAGATACAAATTTTACCAAAAATTTTTGGAGATATTTATTCTCCAGATTGGAGATGCAGTTGAACTTTAGTACTACTTATCACTCACAGACAGACGGGTAAACAGAAAGTGTAAACTAGATTCTTGGGCACATGCTTAGGATGTATGTCATGTACAACAACACTAAGTGGGAATACTACCTGCATTTTGCAGAGTTTGTGTATAACAATGGCTATTAGACTTCTGCCAAGCTAATTCCCTTTGAGATACTCTATGGATGGAAGTGTAAAACGCCGGTTACTTGGGATATATTGATGGATCTGCTCATGTTAGGGTCTGATTTATTAATGGACTTGGAATAGTTGGTTACTAAGCTCTAGGTAAACCTCAAAGAAGCACAATACCACCAGAAAACTTACACAAATCAGAAAAGAAAAGATAAATATTATCAAATAGGCGACCATTTCTACTTGAAAGTAAAAGAAAAACAGAGATCGTTGGGCATGGGGAGGTGCGGTAAGTTCACATCTAGGTTTTCTGGACCTTTTGAAATACTTGTCAAGATAGGGCCAATGGCATATGAATTAGCATTATCCGTGCACATAAGAATCCATAATGTTTTCCATGCATCATTATTAAAGAAATATGTTTATGATACTAAACATGTAGTTGATTGGTCCTTATAACAAGTGGAACTTGAAGGGGAGTTTTCCCCTTAACCTATTCATATATTGGACAAGAGAGAGGTGTAGCTCAGTAAGTGCACTGTAGTCCAGTTGAAAGTGCAATGGAATCACTTTGAAGCCAATGAGGGTACTTAGAAGAAGGAAGCCACCATGAGAAAGGCTTACCTTGCCTTGTTTCATGATGTCACTCCGAGTCCCTAGAACAGCAGGGACAGTGTTGTAATAAGTGGGGAGGGATGTAATATCCCAAATTTTGGACCTAACACTTATAGGAATGATCCTATTGATTATGATGTTATCTTGATTTTTTATTTTGATATATTGGGTCGAAGACCCCAATGCATATTAACATGACGATTTTTTTTACATATTGGCCCTAAGACAATGGTTGATGATATATATATGCTTGTTTATGTTAGGCGTGGACCCTAAACCACATGATTGATGAGATGTTTGGTGTTAAACGAGGAGGTCTGGAGCACATGAGTAATTAAGGTCACGTTGAACAAGAAGCTCTGGAGCACATGAGTATATATAGTTGTGTTGAGCATAAAGCTCTTGAACACATGAAAATATAAGTTGGAAGTGTTGTGCATAAGCCCTAGAGCCTTCCATGTTTATGTTGAGCATAAGCTCTAGAACATCGGATCCTTGGCCATTATATTCCTAGGTGTATTGTACAAGTATATCATAGCATTAGTGTTGAGAGAATAGCTTTGGAATTGCACTAAGTTTGTATCTCTCTATTTTTAGCATTGAGTATGGGCTCTATTAAGCACTAGAATTTACTGAAAAGAATTAATGATACTCGAGTCAAAATGACTCGAGAAAAATATTTATCTCATCAAACTTATTTATAAGTGATTAAATGAAATTTCAAATTTTTGTATTCCCATCAAGTACTGAAGAACTACCATGTTATACGAGGGAATCCAACATGCAAGGATGTTTAGAGTTTCCTAGTCTAGTAGACCTAACCATCTACCTAATGACCTTAATGAATAAATTTTCATAAGTAAAGGGATCATAGTATATGATTCACAAAGACATATGTTAACAATCCAACATGCAAGGATGTTTAGAGTTTCCTATCCTAGTAGACCTAACCATCTACCTAATGACCTTAATGAAGAAAGTGTCATTAGTATAGGGATCATAGTATATGATACCCAAAGACACATGTTAACAAATGCTATATTATCATATATTTTATACAGGTTATGTATAAATATTAAACATAGTAAGAATATTAATATAAAGGAAAGAAGGAGAAGCTCCATTTATTATTATTATTACTAAGAGAAAAATTAAATAATATAATACCTACAAAGGTATAAAGAGAAACTAGTTAAAAGTTCCTAAGTTAAACTATTAAAAATACCCAAATTAAATAAAAATGGTTAAATAAAGAAATAAAGAATTCTTGACTTAAATGCCCCTTTGACTGAAAAGTCCGTCCATAAAGTCCCAATCCAAAGAGAGGCTTGGGGACTTGATCTATCTTTTTGGAGTCATTATTATGCCTGCTAATTCTCAAGAGAGAGAGTTCTTGGAAAACATTTCCCTAAGAGGAAGAAGGAGAACTGATCCAAACCTAATATATGAGTTAGGGAAATCTCACCTTAGAAGCTCTAAGCTACTTGCATGTTGGAACCAGCTCAGGGGGGTCTGTCTTGAAACCAGGAATGGTTCCAGGTCATGGTTCGGTGGAACATGGTAGTCCCCAAGTGATTCGTTCATCTAATAGAGAGGTCAAATCTACCTATGAATTGTTAATGCTGGTTATTTGAGTGTACATCTTTCATCCATTAAAGGAGCTTCAATTTTCAGGTATGAGGTTCTAGACTTCCTATTTCATTTTCTAGATTATGAAAGGGTTTATATTTTATAGTCTAAGCCTAGATTTTTTTGTTTTCCCTTTCAAAAATTCTTTCAAGGATTTACATTTTAAATTATAAACCCTAGGCTGCAATTTATTTCCTATCTTATATTTACCCAAGGTAATGTTCACATAGTTTACTTCTAAAATTAGATTCATGCTTAAATATTATCCAGGATTTTTCTTTCTTTCCACATTACTTATGTATCCTCTTCTACAATTTAAGCTATGTTCTTTTATAAATTAGATTTTAATTCTCGAAGTGTCTATTTGTTTGGTTGTTTAAAAACCCTACTAGCAGATTTCATATTGCAAGTAGAGCCTCGTTAAAAAGTAAAGGCTAGTTTTCAAGTCCATCTTTAAATAAAATAAAATTACAAATATCATAAACTGATATAATAAATAGTATGCAATAAATATTTTATATATACTATATCAGAAATAGGAACAAAATTGTCCATACTAGTTTAACAATATTTTACAACATAGTAAATCTATTACATAAATCCTAGTAAATACATTAAATGTATATATATATTAATAGGTATGAAATAGAAATATACATCTCTTCTATACGTACTAATATATTTACATTTAAAAGATAAAATTATAAACACCATACACTAGAGCTAAGTTAAGAACCAGCGAAGACCTTCCAAGGTTTGTATAAGTAAACTCATGCTAACAATCAAAATGAATATCATTATAAACCTTTAACAGTACAATTAATCGACACCCTATAAATGGTCCACAATTTATAACCACTATAATATCTATATCTACCAAGTATAAACAAGAATAATATTATCAACAATATAAATCCACGGCATGATTAAAAATTCAAACCATCTAAGTATTAAATTCCATGCCATAATAAAAACCACGATAATAATAATGTGCAGTAATCACTTACATAACTAAGGTATATGCATAGAGGTCACAGGATCAAATCCTATGGATACTCAAATGCTCAAATCACATCCATTTAAATAATCCCCCATTACATTGAACGACCCAGTAGAAAATCCTATAGGGTCTCTTCACAATTTATACATAGTTTGTATGTGGGTTGTAAATAATACTAATTCTTTGCATAGAGGTTGTAAGACCCTCACACATCACATATGTTGTATTCCTTGGCCTCGGCCCGACATATATCACCAAAAACTAAAATAACTATTTCAGTGGTTAAACCCTTTCAATGAAACAACCTACAACAAAGATTGCATGCACAGGGTTTACTCCCATGATCATCATTGCATTTTAAATACAAAATAATTAATAAGATAGTAAGCATGCACCCATATATGCTATCGCAGCTACGATGGTGAGTTCCAACATTATTCATGGCATGGCCCCAAATACCATCAACACTGACTGTTTAGCCATCTACATAACTAATCCAACCAACGAAAACGAATTCCACATAAAACACAAGTATAATAACCATTGAAATAAACACAACATAAATACATTTATAAATAGTCTTATAAAACCATAACCAATTTTACACAGTCGTTTCCTTTGGCCATTGCACCATTGCAAGCAATGGTGCTTCGTGTTCACATAACATCAATCAAAATATGAAGTATAAAATACACACAGATCCTGTCAAAGGTACCAAGGTTCCCTCCATTGCTAAAATCACCATTTTAAATACATTCCATTACATTATAAGCTCCATCCCACAGGCCATCAAAACCCCACAACAAACCCAAGTCCATCGCTGCCCAAAAATGCAGAGTTCTTCCAGACACAGTCAAAACCCCAAACTCAAATGCTTCTATTGGAACTAGACTCAAGCAAACCCCAAGTAGCGATGAGTTAAAACAAAGTCTTAACCATGAAGCCAAGAGATAACAAGTGAAGACTTGTTAACAGGATTACCATAAGGTATGGCTTTTCCCTTGGCTTGCATTCAAGCTAGGAACCATGCCTCTCCTCTCCATCCATGAAACATGCAACCAAAAATTGATTACGATAATCAGAAGTATGAATTGTGAGTAAGCTGCAAACAAACGACAATAGTGTGAAACCAAAATGACACAATACCTGTCACTATCCAAGAGGTCGCATTCTCCATACCGCGTAGAGGAAAAGGGAAAGCAACAAAACTGAAAATGACCGAACCTCATCGTGGAGCTAAGCACTATATTAGGATGCCACACTTTCCAACGCACATTAATGGTGCCAACCTGGTGTCCATTAACAACCCCCAAACCCACTTCTGTATAGCTCTTATGCTTTACAAAATCGAATGCCTCCATTTCATGCAAAGTTTATAAACCCCATGTGTAATGCTTTAAACTCGCCACACCAAAGTCAATACAAGGCATAAGTATCACATACGTCGCATATTATAGGATCTAATCCTTAGAACCATGCTTATTGATTTCCTTAGGCTCTGAGCCTAGGACCATAGCATATGAAATATGCCATGGTAATGTTGTTGTTTATAAAGGAAATATTTGTCTTTAACAAAAGAGTATAAACCTATTAAGAATAATAAAAGTATATGTTATTGCATTTAGTAAATTAGACACATAATAAAATTATGTTACGACATGAAGAGATCTTAATATTTACACCATGAATAATAAGTGCCATGTAATTAATAATTCTAGGTCATACAAATAATAAGTGTGGTGATGACCTCGTCACTAGCACAATGTCTAATAAAAACATCGAGTGAATGTCACTAGGACAGAACTATAAGTACAAGCGCTAGTGATCCAATGCTCTTCACTCCTTGACTAGCTTTTGCCACACTAGGTGAACCTATATGTAAAAAGGAAGAAGTGCATTAGTTAAAAAGAACTAAGTAAGCCTGCTAGACAATAAGAAACTTTTGTCTCTCAGGAAGTTAGATGGGAGAACTAGTCCCGCCACTCCACCCACTTTGGTTCCAAGAACAAAGTTAAGTTAGAACCATGTATATAATAGTAAAAACATGCTGAAATTAATGAAGTAGATAATCAAAGTAACTAACCTACACAACATTGTATAACCATAGGAATAGCATAGTAATCAACATTATGACATCGCAAGTAAACACATTAAACATAGTAATAATCTGAATTGAATGTAAGGAAGTAGGACATAAGAAGTTATGACAAATCAGTAGTACAATAGAGTACGAAACATTCTGCAAACTCAATAATGTCGAGAATAGGTAGTTTTAACTAGCTTAATAAAAAAAAATTCAATTTCTCGGAACATTACATCAATTAATATTTAATATACTTTCGTTGAGTCTTTTAAGTTATTATAAGATATATAAAACCTAAATATAATTAATATTTAATATACTTTCGTTGAGTATTTTAAGTTATTATAAGATATATAAAACCTAAATATTTTTTCCACATAAAAAATTGTAACTTTATTTACAAAATTACATTCAGCATATGAGCCACTATCTTTACATGTGAGTGTCCATTTCCTCAATTCTTCCACACCAAAAATGATTTTTACAGAAGGTAATAATTGATTAAAAATCAAATTATATCCAACCCAAATATTTCAATCAGTTAACACTATAATCAACGATAAATATATCTTGTAAGATAACCAAAAAGTAGTATTGACACTGTACATATCAGCATATTACAACATATAATCCTTGACCTTCAAAGACTATGTTAAATTTATATATCATCTAATTCAGTCTTTATCAACAAAGAAAAAGATAAGTCTTTATCATCAAATACCGTCACAAAACTATCACCAGTATTTTTATCAAAAAGCTGTCACAAAAATGTCACAAGTATCATTGTCACTATTATTTTTGGCAACAAACTGATCATCAACTTAAAACCAGTCAACAAAAACCACCAATGAGTCTCATGATTCCCCCCCCCCCAAACCTTATAACTAGAAAATCTGAAAAGTCTCATAAGTTTCAGATCCTCTAAACTCCAGAATTTTCCAATGACCTTCCACCACATTAGCACCTGCATTAGCTAATGCATCATCTTTAGAATTCCTTTCAGGATAAATATGCTTATAATCAACTTTAACAAGGAAATTAGAAATTCAAATCACCTCCTGCAAGACCTGAGTAAGAAGAATATTATTAATCCTCAACTTACCAGATACCCAGGTGATCACCAAGTGTGAATCCCCAAAAATCTACAAAGTTTGAACCCCGTGCTTTGAAGCCAAAGTAATAAGCAACTTTAAAGCTAAAAGCTCAGCATAGTTGTTGGTTTCCAACCCCAAACTAGCAGAAAAAGTAAAAGAGTGCTCATCCGATATATACAATATACCACTAGCCCACCAAATCTAAGGCACTCCAGCTGCTAAACCATCAAAATACCCCCAAGGTGATGCTTTGTCAATGTGTTCATTGATAACCATTCTTATATTCAAGTCTCTATTATCCAAAGGATAAGAATTCAGTAAACCCAAACATAAAGAAGTTACACATAATACTTTCACTGAATATCTTCAAAATAGCATTGATTCCTAGCCTTCCATATGAACCATGAAACAATAACAGGTAAAGACCTATACCTGGCCTCAGCATGCAAAACCCAGTTCTTAACACAGTCTAATACTGATATACCATGCCAAAAATTATTACATCTTAACTTGATCTCAATTTCTGACCAAACCCTCCTCATGAATGAACATTCGAAACCAATATGAGAATTAGTTTCAGACTCCATTTTGCAAAGATAGCACCATCCAAGTCCTTCTATGCCTTTGCTACATAGTATATCCCAGGTAAGTGCTTTCCTTGAAAATAAAAACCAGCAATAGATTTTTTATTTTAGTGGACATTTAAGTTTCCATAACCACTTCCACCACCAGGAACTTTGCATCTCATTCTTTTCATGGATAAGATGAAAATAAACAGCTTTGGGTGTGTACTTACCTATTTTGGATAGACTCCAGATCAACTGATCATCCTCAATTGAAATTATAACATCACTGGATGTCAACAAAGCAACATAAGTATTCCAAATAATGATTTCCTGGTCAACAAAACCAAAAACATCAACATTTAGCCAGCTCTGATCATGTAGTAAAATTGTACTAGTGCAAGAAATATCCTTCAAAACAAAATAACCAGCAAAATAACAATCATAGAGACTGGTAAACAATGACTTCATTTGCATCCAAGCCAAGGATCAATGCCAATACACACCTCAGTTCCTATCCCTATTCTCCACACAAGTGATTGTCCAATAAGATCAAACGACCAAAGTACCGCTTTCCAACAAATGGATATGCCTTTCTTTTTCTTAACAGAAACCCTTATCAAATCTAATAAATTTAAGGGTGAAATGTATTTTTGAATTGCGATCTGCACCCAAAGTCCCATACCATTAATCAAATTCCACATACTTTTAGCAACGAGTGATTTAGCAAATAAAGCAGGTATTTTCAGACCCCAACCTCCTAGAGATTTTGGATTAGCCAAAACCTTCCATGAATACCAAGGTAAACCAATAGCCTCATTGTTTCCAGACCATAAGAATTTGAAACAGATCTTCCGTATTCTTTCAAGAATACCCACTAGTATCCAGAAATGCATCCAGTATACTAGAATGGCCTCAAGAACAGACTTCACCAATATAAGTTTTCCTCCCTTAGATAACCACCTAAAACCCTTGTTCTTGATTCTCTTTTCCACTTTTGTAATGAGCCAATCCCAACCTTTCAACAGATATCTGCAGGGTTTTAGATGGAAACCAAGATATTTCATTCCATACTCAATTTCATCAACATTAAAAGAAAATATGTTCTGAATTGAAATCAACTCAGATTCTTCCAATCCACGATAATAAAAAGATGATTTGTCCTCATTAATAACCATTCCAGATGCTTTAAAAAAAACCATCAATACCTCATATAATGTTGATAATGACTATTCAGAACCATCACATACCAAGATAATGTCATCCACAAATAAAATATGAGATAGAATAATATTGTTACCAAAAGAGATACCCTGAAAAGCCCCACTATTTTGAGCTGTAAGGATATACCTGCTCAAGCCTTATACCACAATAAGAAAAAGTAAAGGTGCCAAAGGGCATCCTTTTCTAAGCCCCCAGCTAGATCTTAAAAAAAGTTGAAGTCAACCCTTTAATAAGTACAGCAAATAAAACTGAAGTAATGCTGCTCATCACCCAAGTAATAAAGGGTACTGAAAAACCCATTTTAGACATAATTACCCATAAATATGTCCAATTTACATGATCATATACCTTATATAAATCAATTTTAAGCACCACTGATTTCATACCCTTACAATGAATAGAATGTAGACCTTCCTGAATAATTCCAACAACTTCATGAATCTGTCTTCTAAGCAAAAAACCAAATTGTTCTTTAGATATTATTCTCCCCAAAATCTTTCTAATACGAGTATAAATGATTTTACCAATGATCTTATATATTAAATTACATAAAGATATTGGTCTAATGTCATCAAATGACTTAGGAGAATCAGTCTTGGGGATCAATGCAATAAAAGTGGAATTAAAAACAGCAGGTATTTTCGCACTAAGTCTCAGATCTTCAATAACTCTTAACAAATCACTTCCCAAAACATCTAAAAGTGCCCTATAAACTTCCATCAGGATCCCATCAGGTTGAAGACTCTTATCATTTCTACTTACTGACAAAATAGTGTTAATTTCCACAAGTGTAACAAGAATCATAAGTTCTAAATTTTCACTTTCAGAATTATCAGAAGGAAAATTGTCAGCAATTTCTAGAATCTCAAGCAAATGTAGATTGTCATCTTATTTAAACAAAGTTTCAAAGTGATGAACCCTGCCCAAGCAATAGACTCAAATCCCTCAACAATATTACCCCTATCATCTGGTATCTTCCATATAGAATTCATATATTTTTTGTGATTAGCAAAATTATTGAAGAATGGGGTATTATCATCACCACAAAGTAACCAGATAGCCCTACTCTTTTGTTTGGCTTCATTTTCTCTATCTAACAAAATATTTCTCCTTCTAGATTCCAACACATACAAAGAAGCCTTATCCTCATCAGTAGAATAACTAAAACCTAATTTGGTACATGCATCCTCTAATAAAATCTCTATCTCTACTAAATCTTTAGTATCTTGTTTTTTCCTCTTAATAGACCAACAAGTAGATACATTTTTAATATTTTTAAGGTTATCAGAAAATTTAGAAGGAGGAGACATTTCAGAATTCTCATCATACACCTTCCAGGTGTTTTTCAATAAAATGACCAAGTCCTCATGTTCCAGTGAGTGTGAAGTAAACTTGACAGGAATATGTGATTTATTATCATGACCAAGAATCTGTAAAAAAAATAGGATGATGATCTGAGTCCCCCCCACAGGCCACCCATTGATGAAAGCATAGCTCAAATTCCAAAAGATCAACAGAAATCATCAATCTATCTAAATGTTTACAAATATTCTCACTTCCAACTCTCCTATTGGTCCAAGTGGGTAGAATCACATTCGGCACTATATCCACAAGGCCATGAGCATCCAAGATTTTTGCAAAAAAAATCAGAGAGACAATCACTTCTGGCCCTATCTCCCCAAATCTCAGATAATCCCATGGAGAAATTCAGATCCCCACCAAAGATAATCTCGGTACAGTTAGCACTCATAAAATCCAAGAGATTGTTCCAGAACACTTCCCTCTCAACATAAGGTCCATAGACATTAACAAAAGAAATCTCCATTTTAATTTCAGTCGAATAGAGAGCTACACATAACCCCGAATCCATTGCTCGAGTATTCAAGAAAAGTAAAAAACGATTTCTCCAGCCCACAAGCAAGCCCCTTGATTTGCCTTTAGCATCCATAGAACAAAAATTCCATCCGGGCAATAATAACTCAATATTACCAGCAAACAGAACTCCATCACCCATAGTTTCTTCTAAAAATAGAACATCAATAGACTGATCAGACACCAGCCTACATATAACTAGTTTTTTAGGTTTACTAGCTAAAACTCTACAATTAAGAGTCATCACTATCATAGAGAACTCCTAAAATGGGAATCCACATCTCTAAGTGCCCCAGAAACATCAGAATGATCAATACCCACCACAGACTAAACAAATTTTGTAGGAGTCAATAATTTCCTAAATCCAACAGAAGAGATAGAATCCACCAAGACCTTAGAACTAGATATGAGGAAGTAACCAGAACAAGTTCCTTTGAAAACCTTAATAGGGGAGATAAACCTTAAATTGTTAAGGCTACAATCTCCCAAATTAAAATTATCCATATGTTCCACTCCTGCCTCCATAAATTTACCTAGTAAGGTACCCTCCTCAAAATCTACCAATGAATCTAGACTCATAGGTTTAAGTGTCGAATCACAGATCACCTCGGCATTAGGTTCAAAAGTTTCAACACAGATATGAATTTCCAAAGGCGAAATACCCTCTCGATGAGCTAAATCGGACAAGGATAAATCAAGAGGAATTTCAAATTTCTTGACTTGCCAAACATATTTGGACTTGGGAGCAATGAACAATTGTTTCTTCAAAAATGGTAAATGACAATGGGCTAGCAGATGACCATAACAATGACAACGATTGCACCAAAAGGGCAACCCTAAATATAAAACCTAAATATAACTTGTTGTATTCACGATCAACTTCGTAACATTGTCTTTATTATGACTTTAACGTGAAGTATTGGTGATGTGGAGGCACATGAGTTCGTTTCTAGTGGATTAAGGCATATGGTTAAATGTGTCTTTATGTTCTACTTCAAATCCTCCAAGAAGCATTTTGTATTTTGTTGAAGCTTAGATATAAATCATGAACATTAAATTACATCGTAGATTGTCCATTTATACTTAAAAACATTGATTTAATAAATAGACATTACAATTTCATCAAGTTATGAAACATCAAAATCATCAATTTGATATAAGATTCGCTTTTGAAATAAATGGCTAATCCATAACACCTTGGTCCATCACATATTCCTTATAATCCATTCGTACTTAAAAACAATGATTTTAATAAACAAGCATTACAATTTCATCAAATTATGAAAAATCAAAATCATAAATTTGATATAAGATTCGCTTTTGAAATAAATGGCTTATCCATAACACCTTGGTCCATCACATATTCCTTATAATTCATTTGTACTTAAAAACACTGATTTTAATAAAGAAACATTAAAATTTTATCAAATTATGAAAAATCAAAATCATAAATTTTATATAAGATTTGCTTTAGAAATAAATGGCTTATCCATAACACCTTGGTCCATCACATATTGTTGGAGACATTTACCATCATACACACTCTTTTTGGTCAAGTTGGCCTAGTTAAACCACTATCCTAAGTATAATTGAAATTAATTGACATCAGTGGAGCATTAATTGCTATCATCCAGTCACACCCACACCTACCTACAGTCAATGAGGCTAACTTAGCCTTCTCTTATAGTCAAGGAGGCTAATTGGAGCACTCTGGGGGTAATTGCTAATTGGTGGTTACAATCAGTTCAACCAGTCAGTTAAGGTGCGTCCTCTCATTAAATATATTATTTAATTATCTCAAGTCAACAAGGCGCCTCCACCAACTTCTGATGGTCAATTCAGCTTCAGTTAACCTCATCGGGGTTCATTGAAGTCATGGAGCACTATCACTTGACGATTGGCTTGCTATGACATGTGTTTGATCTCCTTTAGTTGAGATTCAGTCATTTATTGCACTCTAACTTTAGTTAGGGTTTGGTGAGTCAATTAGGGTTTTGGTCAAGTGGTTAACTGAGTGTGATTGAATGGCTAAGAGTCAATTAAGCAAGACTCACTCATTCAATTCGAATTTTCTCACTAGGTATTTGAATTTTACATGGAGTTAAGCTATTGTTTGACATTGGTATTGTAACCATTCATTGTTTATTGAATATACAGAGAGGAAACCATTCTGGTTCCGATTGACACCATTTCATGAGTATTTGTTGATTATTCTTGCATGAGATTGCTTCTTAGTTCCTAGATCATGTGCAAGAATTAATATGGTACTAAAGCATACGATGGGACAAAGATCTATCTCTCAAAAAAAATCTTTTTGACATATTTCTCCATGAAAAGTGAGCAATAGCTAAAAAATCTAGCACTACACCAGAAGCCAAGGCTTACCACTCAATACCCCAAGTAAAGAACTTATTGATCAAGATTTCTTGATTGACTATGCTGGGTGTGATGAAAGCCTAAAATGTGCAGGCTTTCCGAGCTTACGGTGACCCTTTTGTTTTGATTTGTAGTTTTTAATAGGTACAACTTCGAATGGACTCATCAATCCCTCTTCTCACCGCATTCACAAGCTATTCGGAATGGAAGTTGAAGATGATTGCATCTCTGAAGAGATGAGGTGTCTATTAGACTTGGAAAAGAGTCTTATGAGAATGACAATGACTGGCTAAATGACAGTGATAGAGCTTTTGGAGCAATAGGTATGGCCCTTTCTCCTAGCTTGTACTACCTTATTTGTTCTGCTGAATACCCAAAGGAAGTCTGGACAAAATTGGACAGAAGTTTTGGCAAGCACAATGAGGATCATAATAGTACTTTGGAGATCAAATACAACACCACAAGATTTCTTTACTCAAAAGTCTCGGCCTCTACTCTCTCTGACGAAGTTGTTCAAGATGAAGATGAAGCAGAATCTTCTACACATTCAATTCAAATTGAAGAAAGTCTCCATGCAACGACTCCTTCTCCTGATGTTCCGAAAGTTCATGAGATCTCTGATATCTCATCTCCTCATATTGCTGAAACATAAGAAGACATTCGAATCTCTGATATTGAAGAAAAACACTACTGCACTTCCATGCAAACATTCATCGGTGATTTTCCTTTGAACTCTATGCAAAATTTACGAGTAATTGCTTCCGAAAGTGAAGGGAAATTTGATTTTTCTCCCTCTAATGTTGCTGCTGGTGTGCAAATATGTAAAAGCTTGGATATTTTGGAAGAAATATCATATTATAACTGTGACACATTCGCTCCCCATGATCTAGACCTTCCATCAAAATCCTGTAGGATTGCATGTACCAAAATTCAGAATTTTGAAGAAAAAGACAACTCTGCATCCACCGTCTTGGTTGACCATAATTTTGGATCTGATATGAACCTTATTGGATCTGATATGATCTTATTTGGATCTGATCTGATATTTTTTGGTTCAAAATTTTAGGTTCATAAACCTTCAGTACTGCTTGTAGCTGTTCTCATCAACGGTGTGAAGAAACAAGTACCGCAAGTCTCCTTCGAAACTGTTGCTGGGGATTTGATTTCATTTCCTAGTTTTGGATCTGTTGGGAAATTATTTAGATCTTATTTACATTCTGATATGATATTATTTTGTTCATATTTTAAAATCCAAGAGATTTTAGTCATGCTTGTAGCTACTCTCACCAATTCCGGTGTGAAAAATCAAGTACCGCAGTTCTTCTTGAATTTAGCTGCTGGGGATTTGGTGTTAGTTTCCTCTTATGAGGTTGCTGATATTTTATTATGTGATTCATTATCTATTACAGAAGATATATCAGATTATGGAGCTCAATCATTCGCTCTCCATATTCCCAGGGATTCTCTACCTTTGGTCACATGCTCATCTCCTCATAGAACTAGTAAAGAGGAAGACATTTTGCATCCGCTTGGACACTTGCTCCTAAAAATTGTGGCTTATTTTACCACTCATGGTTTGTTGTTCAAGGCTGTAACATACCAGTTTCTTGAGTGTTCCACACATGGTTCGAATCCTCAAGAACCTTTGCTCTCTCTTCAGATGATTTCAACTACTCTACATGGGTACAGTTTTCACCGTGCGGTTGTTTATATTTCTGATTTAGTTGAGTGCATTGCTCTTCTTCCAAAGTGGAAGATTTCTCCAGAAATATTCATTTAGTTTGGATTCATAGGTTCACATGCACAGTCTCAGGATGCTGATGCATAGAAGAACCAATTCTTGATTTACTGCTTAGTTTGAGGGGGGTATTTTTCCCATGAGGTTTTCTCCGTTTCCTTGGTTCTATTAAGCAATTACTTTATTGTTCAAGGTGACCTATGGCCTTTGTTGTCAGGGCCCTAGCATTTTTATGCATCTATGTTTTGTAACTCTTCATGAGTATAGCTTAAGGGGGGGTGTTGGAGACATTTACCATCATACACACTCGTTTTGGTCAAGTTGGCCTAGTTAAACCACTATCCTAAGTATAATTGACATTAATTGACATCAGTGGAGCATTAATTTTCATCATCCAGTCACACGCACGCCTACCTACAGTCAAGGAGGCTAACTTAGCCTTATCTTATAGTCAAGGAGGCTAACTGGAGCACTCCGGGGGTGATTTGAGTGATATTAATGCACCTAATTGCTAACTGGTGGTTACAATCAGTTCAACCAGTCAGTTAATGTGTGTCCTCTCATTAAATATATTATTTAATGATTATTTATTATTATTTAATGATCTGGAGTCAACACGGCACCTCCACCAACTTCTGATGGCCAATTCAGCTTCAGTTAACCTCATCGGGGTTCATTGAAGTCATGGAGCACTAGCACTTAATGGTTGGCTTGCTATGACATGTGCTTGATCTCCTTCAGTTGAGATTCAGTCATTTATTGCACTCTAACTTTAGTTAGGGTTTGGTGAGTCAATTAGGGTTTTGGTCAAGTGGTTAACTGAGTGTG
>LPNX010391827.1:0-53184 GCA_001517045.1 Pseudotsuga menziesii
TAATCAAAATATTCAAAATGATTTTAAACTAATCTTTATACTCAATTATACATAATCTCATCATGTCTATTATCCATAAAATTTAAATGACCAAATACAAAATTTTTATTTACGATTACCTACATTTTGAATATATATATATACCATCCCTTCCAAATATATAATGAAACTAACAAAAAAGAAACGTTAAATGCATCTCAAACCCTTTAAAGGTAGGTCTCTTTTGACCAAGGTATGAAGATATCCAACAAATAAATTCCACAAGACACTAAATAACTATATATACATAAAAATCAACTTTATTATCCACAAACCATTTTCAAGTTTGATTAAAAATTTCTCATATATACAACATCAAATTTGTGTTTTTTTCCTATTGGTAACATTTCCAAATTTTGTAAATAAAAAAATTTAAGTAAAGGCCTAACTGCAATTATAAAGGATAAAAGAATCCATACAATGTTTAAATTTGTGCTTAACATAAATGACAAAATTACGACAAACATTAAAGTGTGACTTACCATTATGATGACACTACTTTACTTGTCGTCAAGTCATAAAGGAACAATCCTTATTTCACTTTAATTACAGTTAGTGTATTTACTCATTATGTTCTAGAGTAAATGTTAACTCTACTACGGAGCTAGGAGGATGGGTTTTTATGGTCTTACTTATCTCTCTGGATAACACAAATCTATTGTGCAATATTTTGCAGGTGACAACCATTCAACATTTTCCTTATCTGATAGCACACCTTCAACCTAGATGCATGTAAAGAAAGGCTTGATTAAGTCTAAGGGAAGACCACTATCCTAAGCCATAGCACCAAGTGCTTGACCATATAAATAAATCAAGCATAAGAAATAAACATTATGGTATCCATGGGAAATTTCGATGGGGTTTGAAACTATAGATATTTTGTTTTGAATTATTAATCGCTAGGTGGAATTTAAGAGGCCATGTGAAGACCTTACGGTATCCAACTTGACAACATTTGAGTCACCCCACAAACCCTAAGGGTTTAATTCATTGTAATCCCTTGTCTTTTCATTGCGTTGTTCAGGCTCTACATTGTGTGCTTTTCTTTTACTGTGTGTGAACAATGGTGGAGGAGTCGAGGCTCTCAACCCTCGACACCATCCAACAGTGTTAAATGATTTAGTTTTGGTTCAACAACAAGGTGTTGCCCGTAATTTGAGTCGTGGTCTTTGCTGCTAAAGCTGACTCTGTGAAAATTTAGAGGGTAAATTAAGTTTTATTTTGGTTGCATTAACAGTTCTCTTTCTTTTATTTCTAAAACTAAAAATGATGTCTAACTTCACCGTGTGGTTTGTAGGTGTTCTTGCTGGGATCACCCTTTAACCATGGAGTCTGAGGGGGTATGTAATGTATTATTAGTTGTATTTTTTGATTTGAGCTCTTGCAAATCTTGTAAAATGAAAGTTTAGGTTTTAAGTGATGCCAAATAAAAAAAAGGATTGTCAAGGTTTGAGGACAAACGAACTTCCTTTGTTTTTTTCAATGTAATATTATTATTCGAGATGTAATGTTGTTCTTTAATGTTATGCATTGTGATTTGAATACTGTGAACTATGTGTTTTCTCTTTATTTTTAGAAAGTTTTAGGGCTGTATGGCCATTACTTTGCTTATTTTCTTTTAAAAGGTAAAAAGGGTTTTTCTCTGTTAGATGAATAACGAGATAAAAAGTTGTAAGCCTTGAGGCGTTGACAGAGAAATCGATAATGTTATAGGAAAGGTTTCATTTCCTTCTGAACAGTTTTACTATCGTTGTTTTTAAATGGATTTTATAGTAATAGAACTATAATGGCTTACGACCTGTCAAAAAACATTCTTGACTTAGTTTTTAAGGTTTTCTTTTTGGGATAATTACTGTATCTTTAAATGAGTACTTTAGGGTTGCGAGGCATTTATCTTATTCATGTTATTGTAGTTCTATCATTGTTTCAATTTTTTATTGTTATATAGATATTTATTTTGGTTGGAATCGTAAGCTCTTATATATATATATATATATTAATAAGTTTATTTGTTTTGTTTATAGCTTCAGATTAGAAAATTTAAAACCCTAGTTGTAAACAAAATTCCTTCCAACTCGCAGGAATTACGGGGTTTTAACCCTTGACTTGTTCGATTTTTAAAATTGTTTATTTAATAATTGAATGCTCTTATTTTTATATTATAGTGAGGATTCATAAAGGTAGTATAATTTTGTTAATAGTCATTACTGTTCTCACAGCTATAACTATTTAGTTAATAATTAAATAGAATCTTAATTAGGGTAAATAATTTAATTCCTTGTTATGTATAGATAGCATGTACAGGCTTTGAATCAATATTCCGAATAAGCAATAATTTTTATAAGGTTATTCCATGAAGACTCTATAAAGTTCTATTGTTTCTACAAATTTAATTTTTGTTTGTTTAGTTTTTGTTCCTTAAGAAAAATAAACTGGCTTATTCTTAAAACTGAAGTAGATTTTAAGCGGTAATAGATAATATTTACAAAACTACATATATAATTTTGTTCCTAAGGTGGGAGTTAAGTAGAATCTGGTTCATTGTTTATAACAAGGATACCCTTAAATATAACAAAACAAGAACTTAAAGAAGTTAGTATAGCTCATAAAATCCATTTAAAACATTATAGGTACCGATCCACAGATTCTCCTTTATAGACTAAGTACTTGAATCTATAGTTCTTCCATAAAACATGTAAAAACTATAGCTTTCTTTAATAAATATTATACAGAAGTAAAATATTTTTGGTCTATCTAATTCAATAATTTTTTTTAGGTGTAGAAAGAAAATATCCTTTGACATTCACGACCTTCATATTTAGATATGAAATAAATGCATAGAACCTAGATACTTGCAGAAGGGGAACAACCACCCAAAGAAGACTGTTCCTCTCAACTATCTCCTGAAACCAGCCAAGATCACTTGCTTTAGGACCCCCTGAGCATGCTCACTGAACCACTAGGACAAAGAATGTTGTGTAACATCCCATGCAGAAAATCTCTGCAACTTAGTAACCCACTAGTAGACTTAACTCTCAGCAATTTCGCTTTAGCTATCCCCTCATCGAATTTCCTTATGTGCTTGACTTTTCAGTTTGTAGCAATCACAAGGATCTATCACTTGGAATAGAATGTAATGAGCCTCTTGCTCACTTCAATGGAATTTATAATATTTCCTAGGTCTTTGGGTAAGTTTTGCAATTAAATGAGCCACCTGCTCAGCTCCTCCTCTCAGGGAGCATAACCACAATTTTAGGGATTTTGCTTCCTGCAACAGCTAGAAAGTGGAATGCTAGTGCTGCTACTTGTAATTTATCCTTCGACAGCTACTCATTCCTCCTAGTGGGTCAGTGAAAACTCTTTCAACAATCTTCTTTGGATAGGTGTCTCTCCTTTTTAATTATTTAAATAAATAAATATTCAATTACAGACATCCTTGACCAACTTGGTCATAAAAAATTTGCAATAACTTTTAGCATAATATTTCTTAAATAAATAAAAATTATTATTTTTTAGTTCTAAGTGGGTTACAAAAAACCCCCCTTACGTTCAATATCGTCCTCAATGTTGCTTAAGTTTCTTCCGAGTCAACCTGGAACAAATTTGGATATGCCTCCCACATATGAATCTCCAATTCCTAGGTTGCTTCATTTGGAACTGAGGTGCTTCCATTGCACTTTTACCTGTCCAATGGTGCGATTCCAAAGAAAAATTTCCTTCATGTCAAGAATATAGTCATGTTCCACTTGAAAATCTCCTTTGGGTTCTACCTGAATAACAATCCAATTGATCACATGAGTAGCATCATGCACATACGTTTTCAATATGGAAAGATGAAATACATTATGTATTCTAAGATTAGGTGGCAAAGCTAACTGATAAGCCAATGGTCCAACTCATGCCAATATTTCAAATTTTCCACAATACCCGGGTGTTAATTTAGCACAACTCCCAAACTTAAAGGATCTCTTTTTGGTTTTACCTTGACAAATACATGCTCACCTACTTCGAATTATTTCTGAGTTCTTTTAAGGTCTCCATGACTCTTTGGTTTGTCCTGTACAGTTTTCAAATTGCTTTGTACATGTTTCACTATTAGTTCCATTCCTTTTAACAAGTCAGGTCCTAACATCAACCTATCAACCAGATTACTCCATGAAATGGGAGTATTACATTTCCTACCATACAATATTTCAAAATGACTAACTTTATCTCAAGCCCGATAATGATTATGATACGCAAATTTGACTTAGTGCAAATAATCTTCCCATTTTTTTGGATAATCTCTAACATACATCCATAACATATCCTCTATAACTTGATTTACTCCTTCTGTTTGTCCATCGGTTTGTGGATGATAAGAAGTACTGGAATTTAATTTAGTATGTGGCCCTTTGAATAATGACTTCCAAAAATTACCAGAAAACTTAAGGTGTCTGTCAGAAATGATTACCTTTGGAATTCCATGCAACCGAAAATTTTCCTTCATAAAGATGTCAGCAATGTTAGCAGCCTTATGAGTAGTTTTAACAGGTATAAAATGTGCTTCCTTGCTTAGTTTGTCTACCAATGCCATTATAGAATCATTTTGTTTCTGATTTTTAGGCAATCCAATTTTAAAATCAAGACTGATAATTTCCCATTTCCAATTTGGAATTGGTAGTGATTGCAAAAGACCTAGTGGGTGTTGATGCTCAGTTTTAACTTGCTGACATTCTATACACCTAGCTATATATTTAGCAACTTCATTCTTCATATTAGGCTATAAATACTCTTTTCTTATCATTGTTATCATTTTTTGATATCCCAGATGTCTGGAATAAGGACTTTTATGTACTTCATTTAAAATCAACAATTTAATTTCTGGTATGTTGGGTATGTAAAGTATATTTTTATAGAGTATTAAGCCTTTTTCGTTTAAACTGAAATCTATTTTTACGTTTTCAGATTCATTATCAGTTACGTTTTCTCTTAGATTTTGGTATTCATTGTGTTAGATTTTTATCAATTAGACACTATGATATTAGGATCTTATCTGAGAGAATAACATGCACAACAATAAATCACAAGAGACAATAGACACAAAGATTTTCCTCGAGGAAACCATAAAGGATAAAACCCCACAACTTCCTCAGAGATAGAATGAGCACCAATGGCAGCAGTAAAACCCAAAGACAAAAAGATGATCTCCAATAGCTTTTCTCTCTCTCACTTGAGCGAGCTTCTTCTCTCTCACCTATGCGCTATAGCTGGATGAGTGTGTGTTTGAAATAGAGAGTCTCACTGTCTATTTATACTATTTTCTGACTTGATAATCACTTACTAGGGCTGACTTCTCTAAGAGAGTCTAATAACCCTAATGCCCCACAATTGTGGGGACTTTTCCCCCCAATCAACTAGGATGGTTAACCTCTATGAATTTACATGACTTGATTACATTAATGATTCTCCCGATAGGAACATCGAGGACCAATGAAATACAATATATAAAATATACAAGTGAATCAATTCTGAAGTTACAAATACATCAACACTCCCTCTTAACTAGGTAGGTATTCTCTTGACAAAATTCATCAACACAAGTCTTTGTCACAGGATCAAGTCTAGATTATCATCAAAGCTGGATCATCACCAGATCACCATCATTGGATCATCATCACTGGATCATCATCAAATCTGGATCATCATCAAAGCTGGGTCATCATCATCATCACTACTTCCGCTATCTCGATCAAATGGTGCTATCTCTTAATTCTACTCATCACAAGAAGTTCTACAGAGCCAACCCTTTTTCATGTTGGTTGTAGGCATTGATTCCATGTAGGTATTCATCTTCTTCAGCACTTATATCTCACCATGGGAGGAAAACATGCAACATCCATGTCAGAAAGGCCCACCCAGCACTTACACCTGACCATGGGAGGAACACATCCATCATAAATGTCAGAAAGGCATGCCCAACACTCACATCCATCAGCATGGTAGGACACACCATCTACCATCCAAGGAAAGGCCTTACACTTACATCCACTGGCATGATAGGACAAACCATCTATCATCCAAGGAAAGGCCCAGCACTTACATCTACTGGCATGATAGGACACACCATCTATCATCCATAGAAAGGCCCAACACTTACATCTACTGGCATGATAAGACACACCATCTATCATCCAGAGAAAGGCCCAACACTTACATCCACTGGCATGGTAGGACACACCATCTACCATCCAATGAAAGGACTGACACTTACATCCCCTGGAATGGTAGGACACACCATCTACCATCCAAGGAAAGGCCCAACACTTACATCCACCGGCATGATAGGACACATCATCTATCTTCTGGGGAAAGGCTCTCCACTTAAATCCACCAGCATGATAGGAAAAATCATCTATCATATGGGGAAAGGCTCTGCACTTACATCTGACCATGGGAGGAACCAATCCTACCACCATGTTAGAAGGGCTCCACACTTATATCTGACCATGGGAGGAACCAATCCTACCACCATGTCAGAATGGATCTGCACTTATATCTGACCATGGAAGGAACCAATCCTACCACCATGTCAAAAGGGCACTGCACTTACATCCGACCATGGGAAGAACCAATCCTACCACCATGTTAGAAAGGATATGCACTTACATATGACCATGGGAGGAACCAATCCTACCACCATGTCATAAGGGATCCGCACTTAATTCTGACCATGGGAGGCCTCGCCTACCACCATGTCAGAAGGGCTATGCACTTACATTTGACCATGGGAGGGCCCGCATACCACCATGTCAGAAGGGCTCATAGAATCATCACTTCCCCTTGGAAGGAACCTCGATTTGGAGAACACCAAGCTTCTCCATGAAGTACACAAACTTCACTCTGGCTAATGGCTTAGCCAGCACATTAGCTATCTGCTTGTCCATTGCAACATACTGGAGCTTCACTGCACCTCTCTGCACCATATCCCTGATATAGTGATATTTGATCTCGATATGCTTCGACTTGTCATGGAACACCAGGTTCTCTGAAAACTTCACACAACTCTGGTTGTCACAATATATACAAGTATCATCCATCTGGAGATCAAACAAATCATATAGTAGCTTCCTCAGCCACACGGCCTCACAACTAGTCGAACAAGCTGTGACATACTCTGCTTTGACTGTACTCAGTGCCACACAGGACTGTTTCCAGCTAAACCAAGAGATCACACCTAATCCCATCCTGAAGCAGCACCCCGAAGTGCTCTTCCTATCAATGGCACTTCCTGCTCAATCCGAATCCACATAAACCTCCAAGTTAATCTTTTGATTCGCCTCATACTTGAACCTATAATCAACTGTACCCTTTAAGTACCTCCGAATATGCTTTGCAACAATCAGGTGAACATGTCTCAGATTTTTTAGGAACTGGCTCAATGTGTTCATAGCAAAGAAAATATCTGGTCTCATATTCGTCAGGTACATCAAGGACCCAATCATTTGACAATACATTGTAGCATCAACCGAATCTGATGAAGCATCACTCAATTGCTTCAGGTTCGATGCCATAGGTGTGGTCATGGCCTTGCAGTCCATCATCCCAAACCTTTTTAGGATCTCTACTACATACTTCCCTTGTCCTAGGGAGATTCCATCTGTATTCTGCCACACCTCCATGCCTAGAAAGTAGTGCATCATACCCAAGTCCTTCATCTCAAACTCAGCAGCAAGCTTCCTCTTTGTGTCAGCAATCAACCCATCTTCACCTGTTACAAATAGGTTATCTACATATAGTAGGAGTATCACTGGGTTCCCTTCTTCAACCTTGTAGTAAAGGTTGGAATCCACTTTACTCTTGGTAAAGCCCAAACTAGTCAGGAAGCTATCAATCCTACCATACCATGTCTTGGATGCCTATTTCAAACCGTATAGGTCTTTCTTCAAGTTACACACATGAGTTTCCCTGTCATGTGTCTCAAAATCGAGTGGCCACTCCACATACACCTCCTCTTCCACTACACCATTTAAGAAAGAAGTATTCACATCCATCTGGTGTATCTTCCATTTCATTAATGCAACCAGAGCAAGTACTGATCTGATGGAAGTGTATCCGGCTATAGGTGCAAAAGTTTCTTCATAATCTATTCCTTCTTTCTGTGAGAAGCCACGAGCCACAAATCTTGCTTTATATTTCTTTATGGTGTCATCTGCAACATGCTTGATCTTGTAGATCCACTTGGAAGTCACAACAGACTTCCCCTTTGGTCTTGGGACAACATCCCAGACATCATTCTTCATGATCGACTGATACTCCTCGATCGTAGCATCCTTCCATTCTTTCTTCTCTACCGCTTCTTCATAGTTGGAAGGTTATTTATCAATGATGTCACATAATAGGGCTACATAAACAGAGTAGGACCTAGTTCTTTTCCTCTCTCTGTGCATTTCTTCTGGAGCCCCATATCTTTATGCACCTTGGATAGCCTCTCGTACCCATGCATGTTTCCTCTTGTGAGGATTCTGTTGAGGCATGGAAATTCGCAGGCGGCAATAGTAAGGGATTCTCCCCAATCAACGTTCCCAACTATCCCGTTGACTGTTTGAAATAGGGAATCCGTCCAGTTTGCGGTCCGGCTACCGTAGGTCAAGAACAAAACAAAGGCTTTACCGGTTGCGTCCCGGTCCACCGAGTTTTTGTATTTTGACTTCATGAAATGAAATGCAAGTGCCTAACTAAATGCAGGGCGATCAAGATGGAGGGAGCGGTCACAATGTGATGCGCAGGTTCTTACCTCTCGTCTTATGCTCGCAAGCAACGAAATCAGATCCAATAAGAAATAAACTAACTATCTAATCTATCCCTAGGGAGCAAGGTTATCATTTTGGGTGAGCAATACATTTTTCACATGCATTATGAAGAATCACAGTTAGCTGGTACTTCTTCTAAAACACATGAACACTTACAGAAACTTAAACCGCGCCTCAGACAAAGACAACTATCCGGTGCCTCCCATGGAGCAATTGCTACAGATGGTTTCTGGTTCTGAATTGTTTTCATTGTTAGACGGATTCTCTGGCTACAACCAAGTGTTAGTGGCCGAGGAAGATAGATTGAAGACAACGTTCAAAACCAAATGGGGAACTTTCGCATATAGAAGAATGCCTTTTGGACTGATTAATGCTGGCGCAACATTTCAGAGAGCTATGGACATAGCTTTTCGCGGATTGATTGGATGAAGTGTGGTGGTCTACCTTGATGATATCACAATATTTTTCGAAGAAAAGAGGGGAGCACGCGTTCCACCTAAAGCAAATTTTTGAGCGCTGTCGGAAGTATGGCATTTCCCTCAATCCTAAGAAGTGCGTATTCACAGTCACAGAAGGCAAGTTATTGGGGCATATAGTTTCAAAGAGAGGTATATCTATAGACCCAGAAAGAATCAAGGCCATTGAACAAATCCCCATGCCCCATAATAAAAAGGGAATGCAATCCTTCATGGGAACAATAAATTTCCTGCATAGTTTTGTGCCTGATTTTGCAGATGGTCAAGCAAAATGAGGCACAAAACAGATACAATAAGAAATAAACTAACTATCAGGCACAATACTGCTGTTTACTATCTGCTGCAATCCTGTGGTGTCCACACTGTTAACTACCTGAAGACAGAGGTAATAATGAAACTCATCCTTTGGCCCCAACAGAGTTATCTGGACTTGAAGGTTTCGGTTTCCACTTTCCCCAAATGGACCATCATCAATGATTAACGTACACACTTCTGTTGGTCAAAGAATCCATATGGCTGGAAGAATTCATTAGAAGCATTCTGGTTAAACAGTCTGTTGCTCAAAGTATAATCACCCAGAGATCTAGGTTCACCAGGAAATCGCCAGTTGTTGCTGCTGCAACTATCCTCCCCAAATTTATTTTTATTTAAACTCTGGGCCCCTCCTCATCATTTTGCTTGGTTGGATCGTTAAAATGCTTGAGCCTCTCGGCCATATCTTATTTTCGTTTTACTTTGAAGATTGGATGCCAGCAGGTTTATTCATGCCATGTTCAATTTCAGTTAAGTCGTGGATTTCTGGCTGTGAAGAAGTAAAATTTTGTTCTTCAGGGCAGCCTTTGCGAAGAAAATGACTTTGGTTGTTAACGCTACTCAAATCCTTGAGTTTTCCCATAATCGGGCCTCTTTTGCTGTTGGATCGAAAGCTACAAAGTCTCAGCTTCTCCGCCGTTGCGGCTCCAAGATCCTTTCTTCGTCCGAAGTCTGAACCCATCCGACGCCCGATTCATTTTATCCTTCGATCGCTTGCCCATAGCCTCTACTCAGCCGCCGTTGCGGCTGCGTGATCTTTTTCGCTCCCGATCTGAGTGTCTTCCGACGTCCGACTAAGTTTTCTCATCCGCTCCGCGTATCCTCTAACTTCTCCCTCCACCGTTGCAGCTCCTAAAGTCTTTTGGTTTCCGGAACTAAAAAAACGTCCGATGTCCGATTCATGGCATATCCCGCCCGCGTTGCGCTTGGCTGCGACTTAAGTCTCACCCGACGTTGCGGCTGGCAAATCCTCCTGGCTCCCGAGCTCACTTTCTTCTGACAGCCGACTTGAATTTTCCCGCTAGTGACCATAGGATATTTTGCCAAGCCCGTATGTGGTACGCTCGGCCATTTCCTTGTGGAATGGTGGTTAATTAATAATATTTGTTGTTTGAACCATGATCATGAATTGAATGCAGGTAGTTTCGAGGAGACCGGTCAATTTTCCATGATGAGAAGAAAGACTAACCCTTTTGGTGGAGGTATGACTGAAATGAGGCGAATGGAGGACGAAGTCCGGAGCTGTAAAGGCATGATCTCAGAAGCGGATCAGTTACCAAGTGTTTCATGATCACATACTGACAAAATATCAGAATATGAAGCGTTGGAGAAACTGAAAGACCGCGCGTCTGGGAGGGAAAACGAAGCACTCAGTAGTTGTAGTTTAAATCAGACTGTGCGTGGACTTCAGGCACAAAAACTACGCACGAAATTTATTGTTCCCATGAAGGATTGCATTCCCTTTTTATTATGGGGCATGGGGATTTGTTCAATGGCCTTGATTCTTTCTGGGTCTATAGATATACCTCTCTTTGAAACTATATGCCCCAATAACTTGCCTTCTGTGACTGTGAATACGCACTTCTTAGGATTGAGGGAAATGCCATACTTCCGACAGCGCTCAAAAATTTTCTTTAGGTGGAACGCGTGCTCCCCTCTTTTCTTCGAAAATATTGTGATATCATCAAGGTAGACCACCACACTTCATCCAATCAATCCGCGGAAAGCTATGTCCATAGCTCTCTGAAATGTCACGCCAGCATTAATCAGTCCAAAAGGCATTCTTCTATATGCGAAAGTTCCCCATTTGGTTTTGAACGTTGTCTTCAATCTATCTTCCTCGGCCACTAACACTTGGTTGTAGCCAGAGAATCCGTCTAACAATGAAAACAATTCAGAACCAGAAACCATCTGTAGTAATTGCTCCATGGGAGGCACCGGATAGTTGTCTTTGTCTGAGGCGCGGTTTAAGTTTCTGAAGTCCACGCACAGTTTGATTTCTGACCGGTACCAAATTTGACACCCACTCTGAATGCCGGAATTTAAAAATAATCCTAGCGTCCAACAATTTTTTCACCTCGCTTTGAATCAGTGGCTCCAACTTGGGGTGCATCTTCCTTAACGGCTGCTGATATGGCTTGACACCTGCTTTAACAGGGATGATATGCTTGATAATGCAGGTGTCGTAGGTCTTCAAATCTGCGTACGTCCATGCAAAGACATATTTGTATTGTTTAAACAAATTTAGGAACTTGTCTCTTTCTGCTGGTGAACAGCATTTGCTGAGATTCACGAACTTGGGATCCGTCTTAGTCCCTGGGTTTATTAGCTCGAACTGTAGAGTTGAACTGTGCGTCTTCACATTAGCGGGTCTTCTAAACTTTTCGTTCAATTCAAACATCTTTTCTAACGTTCTGACCCCTTTGGGAATGAAATTGTCATATTTCATCTCAGCCTGATGTTCCTCATCGTCAATAATGGCCCCTTTAAAGGTCTCATCATTGGTCAAGCATTCGATTATTTGCTGATCATCGTCAAATACTCGCAAATTAGTGATCATGTCGGGTACTGATGGCTTGAAAAGTAATTCAATAGAGCATTTGTTATTAGTGGGAACCAACCTGGTAGCTGATGTAGCTAGAAGATCAGCGGCTGCATTTTTTATTCTTGGGATTGAAATAATATTAAACGCATGAAAACATTTAAGCAACTCCCATACCTCGTTTTGGTAAGCTTTCAAATGAGGGGAGACACAATGTATTTGATTTCTTATTTGCTTTACAACTATTTTCGAGTCCCCAAAAACTTTTAAATTACTAACCTGTAGCTCAATTGCTTTCTTGAGTCCCTGCAGCAGTGCTTCATATTCAGCCGTATTTTTAGTAAACTCAAACTCTAATCTACAGGACAGGAAGTGTTTATTTTTTTGTGGATCAATAAGGACGCAGCCGGCCCCTGACCCTTCTAACGTTTTCAAGCCGTCAAAAAACAAATTCCAAAAAACATTATCTACTGAAACAGAATCTACTCATACTACTAGATCTACTATTTTATAGTCAATCTCATCAGCCTGAGAAAAACGAAGGAGATCAGGCTGGGTGTCAGATGTGTCGCTGGCCTCTTCCGGTTGATAATTCCCTGGTTCTAGTTCGAGAAAGTAGTTTCCCAACACAGATTCGACTGGTATATTCTTCTCATCCAATTGAGTAACATTGTGCTTCATGTGAGGTTCTCCCAAAACCTTAATCTGATTGGGACTCCCTTTGTATGGCAGCCAAAGATGTGACCAATCTGAGGCGAAATATCCATTCAACTTAGCTGACCAATTTCTGCTCAGAACCAGGCCGTAAGCATCTGGTATATCAGCCACCACGATGTTAATAACTTGGCATACTCTGTCATCAGATGCTAGGCAGATTAGGACGTCTTCCATTTCACCAATCACCTTAACATCTGTCCTATCCAATTGCACCACCCTCCACCTGGATGGCTTAGGCTGCCCGTTTATTTTCTTACATACTGATATGGGCATGACATTAACTGACGCTCCTGAGTCTACCAGACAATTGTGCACGTTAAGATTAAAGATTTTGAACGTCAGGAGGAAAGGTGGATGTTTAGTTTTAGACGTACCTCCAGTGCTAGCTTCTCCAATTTCTTCTTCGTCCCGAGGCTGATTATCAGCGGGCAACTTTTCTTCTGATGTTTCAAGTGCCTTCAACAACTTTTCTTTCTGCTGGGGTACTTTGCACATTTCAAACAGCAGGACATTTTCCTTTATCTTCTTTAAATCTTCAACAATGTCATATTCAATTTGTTGTTTAATGGACTGAGATTTATCAGCACTCTCCTTCTCTTTATTTGGCTTAGGCAACATTCTGTTCTGTTTAGGATCTTGGCTGGTAATGGTGAATTCTGGAATCTGATCAGCCAAGGATTTATCTTGGAACTTCTTCTTGACATTTCTTTGCAGCCTTCTGATCTTTGGAAGTAAAAGACTATCATCACTAATCATCCCTTGGCTTCTAGTTGTCACGTTAGCTTCCCTGACATCTTTATGTCCCTGAGTATTTTCCTCTTCTGCATCTAATAAGGAGACAGAATTCCATAATGCCATGGTCTCTTCTTCTTGTTCTTTCGTAGAAGTAGAAGCAGCACTTTCTTTCTTTTCATCATCATCTTCTTCCGTTAATCTCGAATCCAACATCTGGTTCATGACCAATGTCATTGAATTTAACCATTGTGGACAGTTCTTTTCGGAATGAGGCTGCTGATGAAAGGTACAGAAATTTTCCATCCCTATCTCAGTTAGATTCATGGATGCAGTTTTTTGAGGAGGAGGTTGGGGCTGATTGCTGTCCTCTCTTTTCTTATAATATGGCCTGAAGAACTTCTGTGCTTCTTTTTCTTTTTCTAAGTCTATGATCTTATTGGACAGCTTTTGCATCATTTTAGCCATGCTTTCATAATCTGGTGTCTTTTCTTCTTTAGGCTTAGTGAACAATAAGGTTTTTCTGCCCGCACCTTTCTCTCCTGATTGCTCTAGATAGTCTTCAATGCTTTCTCTTTCCGCTTCCACCACTTCTGCCTCTTCATAGGTTTCTGTCAAAGTAGGCTTGGCCCTACATTTTGCAAACATGGCCAAGTCAAGGCCCAAAGCTGAAGTATAGTATTCAATCAGTACTTTGTCTGAAGGCTTATCTGTTTCAGAGAAATTTTTAAGGTATGCTGCAAACCTTTGTGTGAAACTGTGCACTTTTTCCTTTTTCTCTTTCTTTAATGCACACAGTCCTTTCATGAGGGCAGCGTGAGTCTTTTGGACTGCGTACTTGCTCCTGAACATTCTTTCAAAGGTATCCCAGTCTGGGATAGAGTTGGCGGGCAATCCAAAATACCAAGAGGCCGCAGCTCCTTTGAGGGTATGCAGGAATAGTCTACACACCACATCTTCGTGTTCCCCAGCCTTCAGACCTTCTATTTCCAAGTAGAAACTCTGTAGATGATCATCTACTAGGATCTTCTCATTTGGGTCAAATTTGGGCAGTAACTTCTCAAAGGCTTGAGGTAGATCATGCAGAGGCGGGGTCAGATTTAGAGGTGATCTAGCTCTCCATGCAGGTGGTGGTGGATTTGGTGGGTTGGGCGGAGGTAGGTTTGCGTTAACGCCGGCCATGAGTAAAGGTGGTGACTGTGGAGGTGAACCAACAGGGGTATGAACAGGAGAAATGTAAGGGGTCTCCGGGCCTTCTTGATTCAAAGGTAGCTCAACTTCTTGTAAGGCAGTCTCTACAAGTGCTTCCCAGTATCCAACCAACACTGAATCTTCTACTATGGGACAGTCTTTCTTCTTGTATTCTCTTCTAGGCAATTCCTGAATAATTGGCAACCCTCCAATCTTCTTTACATAAGCATGGGTGTGTCTTCTCAGATCATTAACAATCTCGTTGCGAATAGGATATAGATGTTCTCTGTTTTCTTCTTCCAGAATTGGATTACATGGTCCACTACTTTCAGAACTGTAACCAGCGGAATACTCTCGGTAAAACGGGTTTCCTCGGCCAGCCATGCATTGGCGGCCCTCCTTCTAGCACCAAAACTGTTGAGGCCTGGAAATTCACAGGCGGCAACAGTAAGGGATTCTCCCCAATCAACGTTCCCAACTAGCCTGTTGACTGTTTGAAATAGGGAATCCGTCCGGTTTGCGGTCCGGCTACCGTAGGTCAAGAACAAAACAAAGGCTTTACCGGTTGCGGCCCGGTCCACCGAGTTTTTGTATTTTGACTTCAAGAAATGAAATGCAAGTGCCTAACTAAATGCAGGGCGATCAAGATGCAGGGAGCGGTCACAATGTGATGCGCAGGTTCTTACCTCTCGTCTTATGCTCGCAAGCAACCAAATCAGATACAATAAGAAATAAGCTAACTATCTAATCTATCCCTAGGGAGCAAGGTTATCATTTTGGGTGAGCAATACATTTTTCACATGCATTATGAAGAATCACAGATAGCTGGTACTTCTTCTAAAACACATGAACACTTACAGATATTTAAATAACCAGATAGCCGATCATTTTATAACAACATTTATTACTCACACTGAAAAATATCCCAGAAACTACTGAAGAACATTTAATCAGAACATAGGTTCAGAACATTAAATACCCTTACAGTAAATGAAACACAGCTGAAAACGAAATAGTTCCTCTTCAACATTATTCGTTGAGTTGCATTGATACATTCCACTTTTCACTCTCTCCGATAGGCAAAATTGTAGTTTCCTTTGCAAAACGAAGTAGTTCCTCTTACAAGCAAACATTACAAAATTTTCCAGGGGAAAAAGCCCTGTCTTATTCCTACTTTCCAATATTTAAACTACAACTACTGAGTGCTTCGTTTTCCCTCCTATACGCGTGGTCTTTCAGTTTCTCCAACGCTTCATATTCCGATCTTTTGTCAGTATGTGATCATGAAACACTTGGTAATTGATCCGCTTCTGAGATCACGCCTTTACAGCTCCGGACTTTGTCCTCCATTTTCCTCGTTTCAGTCATACCTCCGCCAAATGGGTTAGTCTTTCTTCTCATCGTGGCAAATTGACCAGTCTCCTCGAAACTACCTGCATTCAATTCACGAGCATGGTTCAAACAACAAATATTATTAATTAACCACCATTCCACAAGGAAATGGCCGAGCGTACCACATACGGGCCTGGCAAAATATCCTATGGTCACCAGTGAGAAAATTCAAGTCGGCAGTCAGAAGAAAGTGAGCTCGGGAGCCAGGAGGATTTGCCAGCCGCAACGTCAGGTGAGACTTAAGTCGCAGCCAAGCACAACGCGGGCGGGATATGCCATGAATCGGACGCCGGACGGTTTTTTAGTTTCGGAAACCAGAAGACTTTAGGAGCCGCAACGGTGGAGGGAGAAGTTAGAGGATACGCGGAGCGGACGGGAAAACTTAGTCGAACGTCGGAAGACACTCAGATGGGGAGCGAAAAAGATCACCCAGCCGCAACGGCGGTTGAGTAGAGGCTACGAGCAAGAGATCAAAGGCTAAAATGAATCGGGCGTCAGATGGGTTCAGACTTCGGATGAAGAAAGGATCTTGGAGCCGCAACGGCGGAGAGGCTAAGACTTTGCAGCTTCCGATCCAACAGCAAAAGAGGCCCGATTATGGGAAAACTCAAGGATTTGAGCAGCGTTAACAACCAAAGTCGTTTTCTTCGCAAAGGCTGCCCTGAAGAACAAAATTTTACTTCTTCACGGCCAGAAATCCACGACTTAACTTAAATTGAACATGGCATGAATAAACCTGCTGGCATCCAATCTTCAAAGTAAAACGAAAAGAAGATATGCCCGAGAGGCTCAAGCATTTTAACGATCCAACCAAGCAAAATGATGAGGAGGGGCCCAGAGTTTAAATAAAAATAAATTTGGGGAGGATAGTTCTGGAAGCAACAGATTCTTCTCTTGGGATGGATCTATAGGTTCCTGGGGTTCTTCTATTTCTCAATCTTCATCTTGATTTGCATCATTCATAGTTGTATCTTGAATTTTGGGTGATTCTACTTCTTCAGGGTCATCAACAGGTTTCTTTCTAGATTTGTTGTAAGCTGAGTCTTCATCAAATGTTACGTCTCTACTAATGTCAATCTTCTTGAATCCTAGGAAGTCTATTCGATAAGCCTTTGAGATTTCACTATATCCTACAAATATACCCTTCTTTCCTTAAGGATCTATCTTTGTCCTCTTTTATTTTGGAATGTGTATGTACACTGGACAACCAAATATTCTGAGATGGCTGACTTCTTGTTTCTTTTCAGAAAATATTTCTTCAGGTGTCTTGTTCTCGAGTGTTCTATGTAGAGTACGGTTCTGTACATACACAGTTGTCTTGACAGCTTCTTCCCATAGATGCATGGGAAGATCTTGATCATGAAGCATTTCCCTTGCAGATTCCATGATCGTTCTATTCTTCCTTTCTGCAACCCCATTATGTTGCGGATTATATGGAGTGGTCAACTCCCTCTTAATCCTTGAATCTCTGCATAATTCTTTGAATTCATTTGATGTGAATTCTCCACCATTGTCTAATCGAAAGGTCTTGATTTTATTTTCTGTGTGGTTCTCGATCAAGGCTTTGAATTCTTTGAACTTGATAAAACTTGATAAATACTTCATCTTTGTTCTTCACGAAGTATATCCATGTCTTCCTAGAAAAACATCAATGAAAGAAATATAGTATACATAACCACTCAATGAACTGGATGACATCGGACCGCATACATCGGAGTGGATGATTTCCAAGATTCCTTTTGCCTTGCACTCGCTAGTTGGAAATGTCTTCTTTGTGTTCTTTCCTTTCGCACATCCTTTGCAAACACCTTTAAGCTTTGCATATATTTCTAGAAGACATTCAACAGATTTTCTTGCAAGTGGTATTGCCCTATAGTGCACATGTGCAATCCTTCTATGCCAAAGTTCATTTGGTTCTACTGAGTCATGGACCAAGGCTTGTTTTGGTTGTCTCTTTAGCTTGTATAAGCCTCCCTCTTTCTCTCCAATCACTACTGCATCATCTATAGTCTTTCCCTTTGGCCACATAAGGACTTGGCCATCTACAAATGCAATCCTTATGCCTTTTGCATCCAATGCAGATCTGGAGAGGATATTCTTCTTTAGTCCTAGTACAAACAAGACATCCTTCATATTCATAGACTTTCCAGAGTCTAGCTTATAGGAGGATTCACCACTACCTTTTATTGGATACTGGTAGTCATCCCCAAGTTTCACCTTGTGAGGTGACTCATGTTCGGATAGTTTCACAAAGGATTCTTTGAATCTTGTCATAAGCTTGGAATCCCCACTGTATATAAGCCAATCATTGCTTCCATGTGTGACAGTTCCCATGAAGGAAGAAATCAGAACATATTCTTCATCACTTGAAGAATCATCCCTTTCTTGTTTTATTGTCTTTATAGAAGGTTCATCATCCTCTGCAGTGTGAGCATGATGTCTTCTCTTGTTTCCCTTCTTCTTGTGAGAGTTACTCTTATTTCTAGGACAATCTATGGCATAGTGTCCTCTCTCATCACAAGTAAAACATCTAAGTTTAGATAGATGTCTGTTAGATCTTCTAGGGTTATCTTTCTGGTGAGAATCCTTACCTTTGGGATGATGATAGTCCCTTATACTTTTCTTGGAGTGTACTGTGAGAGCTTGATATTCACTTCTCATATGTTCTTCTCGGGCTACTATTTGAGCTTCTTCTTGTGAGCATTCCTCCCACAGTCTACTGAAGGTGACTAGCTTTCTTCTAGCACAATCCCTTGAATGAAGGAGTCCCATGACCTACGGAGACCATTCAAGGTGGTCATCACAATCTCTTCATTCTCCACTTCGTCATCTACTGCTTCAAGTTGTTCTTTGATTTAGGAGACCTTTGTAAAGTATGACTGTATGGTCTCTTCATTATGCATAATCACATTCTTCAATTGATTTCTCAAATTCATCTTCCGATTTATGTTCTTCCCTTCAAATAGTTTGGTCAAGGCATCAAAAATCTCTTTATGTGTCTTTAGGGAGGACACCTGTGGTATGAGGTGATCCTTGATTGAATCAACAATAATCCTCTTAGTTTTTATCAATTTCTTCTTGTGTAAGGCATTAGCCTCATCTCCGTTTGGAACTGGAACCTCTCCATTGATGTAGGAGTCCAATTCATTTTCTTCAAGAACTAGTGAGATCCTATACATCCATGCTCGTAATTTATCACCCCCCTCAATATTTTCATCAGGCTTGGTGTGATGAGACATCTTAACTAAGAACCTCAAATGGAAATACTAAATATTTAGATCTTACCAATTTGAGAAGCTGAAAACTAGATCTGGAGTTGATCTTCTGTAGTGCTGATTTTCTGGCTTCAGGGAAAATTAGGGTTTGACTTTCCCAGTGTTCTACTCAACCAAAAACTTCGATCTTGATCTCTAAACTTCAATTTTGAGGAGGAGATCAATCCTGTGTTGGGCTCAATAAAAAATTCGTGTTTAGTGAAAAGCCCTAATTTCCCGATGTAGCAGCAACTTAAAAACTGAAAGTGCTCAGAATCAGATTCTGCTTTGACAAAAATATGCGCCCTTCAATGGAAATTCAGCCTAGCCTCCTTTTATTGATGGATTATGGAGATACACCCAAAAAGTAAGAATCCCTAGCTTTTGTAGCTGCACAGTGTCTTCTTCTCAGGTTAGCTCTGATACCATGTTATATTTTTGTCAATTAGACAATATGATCTTAGGATCTTATCTCAGAGAATAACATGCACAAAAATCAATCACGAGAGACAATAGACACAAATATTTTCCTTGGGGAAAACATAAAGGATAAAACACCTCAACTTCCTTAGAGATAGAATGAGCACCAATGGCAGCAGTAAAACCCAAAGACACAAATATGATCTCCAACAGTTCTTCTCTCTCACTTGAGCGAGCTTCTTCTCTCTCACCTATGTGCTATAACTGGGTGAGTGTGTGCTTGAAATAGAGAGTCTTACTCTCTATTTATACTAGTTTTTTATTTGAGAATCACTTACCAGGGTTGAATTCTCTAAGAGAGTCTAATAACCCCAATGCCCACAATTGTGGGGACTTTGCCCCCCGATCAACTAGGAGGGTTAACCTCTATAAATTTACATGACCTGATTACATTAATGACTATCCCGATAGGAAAATTGGGGACCAATGAAATACAGTATATAAAATATACAAGTGAATACATTCCGAAGTTACAAATACATCAACACCTTGTCCACTTTTATCCCTTCTTCCAATTTATCATCTAATTCTATTTTGTAACTGCTAATGGAAACTATAAAATTCATGTTGCATTTCTACGTAAGGCATCAACCACTTTGTTTTCCTTTCCTTTGATGTGTTTGATCTCAAAACCGTATTCACAAAGGAAAGCTAACCATCTAGCTTTCCTTGCGTTCAGATTTTGTTGATCAAATAAATATTTCAAACTTTTGTTATCACACATTAATAGAAACCTTTTACCAATTAGATAAGGGCGCCACATTTTTAGAACATGAATTATGGAAGCTAGTTCTAAATCATAAGTGGCATAATTATTTTCATGTTTTTTTAACTTTTCTTATTCATAAGATATTATGTGGCCTTCTTATGTTAGCACTCCACCCAAACCTTCATTGCATGTATCAGTGCACACAACGAAATATTTGTTTGGATTTGTTATTTTTAATATAGGTGCAGTAGTTAACCGATTCTTTTAATTTATTAAAAATTTCTTCACACTTTTGATCCCAGACAAATATTTTTATCTTTTTATGCATGGATGTTATGGGATTCATGATCTTCGAGAATCATTCTATGAATTTCTGGAAATAACCCACAATTCCCATAAATGATCGTACATCTGTTACATCTTTGGGAACATGCCATTCCATTATTTCTTTTATCTTATCCAGGTCCAGTGATATTCCTTCCTTGGATATCAAGTGACCCAGATATGGTATTTTATCTTTGAAGAAATCACATTTACTGAATTTAACACACATTTTATGTTCTCTTAGAACTTGTAGTATTATCTGCAAGTGTTCATCATGTTCTTCTTTCGTTTTCGAATAAATTAATATGTCATCTATGAATACGACTACAAATTTATCTAAATATTTACTTGAGATGTTGTTCATTAAACACATAAAAGTTGTTGGAGCATTTGTTATCCCAAAGAGCATAACTACAAATTCATAGTGCCCGTATCGGGTTTTGAAAGCAGTTTTAAAAATATCTTCATCTTTAATTATGACTTGATGATATACAGATCTCAAGTTTATCTTTAAAAATATCGTCGCTCAGCGTATTTGATCAAACAGCTCATCGATGTGGGGAAAATGATATCTATTTTTAATTGTCATTTTGTTTAGTTGACAGCAATCTATACATAAACATAATGTTCCGTATTTCTTTTTAACGAATAAGACAAGTGCTCCCCAAGGGGATACACTTGGTATTATATATTTCTTTTCTATCAGTTCTTGTAATTCTAGTTTTAATTCATTAAGTTATAATATATTCATTCGATAAGGATCCTTTGAATGAGGTACATCTCCTGGTACTAACTCAATAGTAAAATCCAGTTCTCACTTTGGAGGTAATCCTGTAATTTTCTCTGGGAAAACATCTGAGAAATCTTGTAAGATTGGAATATCATCGAATTTAAGCTTATCTTCTTTATCCATGTGTTCATTGTTTAATATATGTACAACAAAAACTTTACATCCTTTCCTTATAGCCTTTTTCATTTGTAATGTTGATATTTGTCTAACACAAACTTTCCTAGGTATCCCTTTGATAGAAAATTTTTCTCCTTTATCATTTAAACAACTAATTTTTTTATCAAAGCAATTTAAAACCACTTGATGTCTTTCCATCCAATCCATACCTATTAAAACATCATAATACCATAACAGTAATACATTTAACTTTACTTGAGTTTTGAAATGACTCATAAACATTTCACAGCTTTCAACTTAATTAACTAATTTTCTTTTAGTTCCTATAGCTAACTGAACCAACCAAGACTTTTCAAAACTTTTCAAAGATAAATTGCATATTTTTGCTATACTAGGTGACACATAGCTTAAACTAGCACATGAGTCAATCAAAATAGAAACATGCTAGTTTTGTATCATACCTTGTATTTCCACCATGGAGGTTTGATGATGAGCCTGTCAATTCTCCAAGGCTTCATTAATTCTGGGCATTTCATTTGCTACATCACCAAACATTTCTTCCTCCTGAATATTATGTACATTGTTGTAGTTTCTCCTTCTGTTCGGACAGTTTTTTGTGTAGTGAGATCTCTGACATTCCCAACACTTTACAGGTTCTATATGTTCATTGTTTTTAACATAATTATTAGTCACGTCCCTGTATTTTGGTGTTGTAGTGTTTTGTTGTGTTTTATCTTTAAAATATGTTCCTTGATAATTATTCTTAGAAAGACTCTGAGAATTATTCCTGAAACTTTTATTTGGCTTAAAAAAATTTATTCTCTAATCAAAGTTATGTGTTCTCTTATTCTTCCAGTTAGGTATGCTTTCTTTCTTTTTACTTTGTTCGTAACATAAGTTAGCTTTTCTCATTGCCTCTTCAAGGGTCTTTGGATTATCAAATTCAATTATGTCCTTGAAACTAGTAGTAAAACAGCTCATAAACCTTTGTATATTAGGTTTTTCATCAATTATATACAGTGCATATCTTAGCAAACTTAAAAATTTATTACTTAACTCTTTCATGGACATTGAGCCTAGTTTAAGTTCATAAAACTCTTTAGCTCTTTCCTCATAATACTACTTAGATAAGAATTTCCTTTTGAAGTATTTTTTAAACACTGTCCAGGTTACATATTTTTATCTAAGGTTCTTAACTCTTTTTATGTCTTGCCACCAGATGTCAGCCTTTCCAGTTATGTTATAGATAGCCATCCAGGATTTTAGTGTATCTGAGTAGTTATAAATATGAAAGTAATTTTTCATACCTAATAGCCAAGCCTTGGCTTCTTCACCCTTTTCCACTTCTCCATTAAACATAGGAGGTTTTATCTTTGTAAATTCTCTTGAAATCTCTTCATATGGTTAATACTTCCTCTTTCTAGGATCACTGTCATTGTCATTACTTTCACTTGAGTATTTATACTTTCCTTTGCGACCTTGCTTTAATTCTTGAAGAAGATTTACTTTCACTATCAGAAAATTTTAATTTCTTACCTTTATGTTTGTATGATACTATTCTAGATTTAGTTTCATGTTCCTTTCTTTTATCTTTTCCTCCGTTGTGTATTTTATCTAGTAATATCTGATTTAGTTCCTCTCGAGCTCTTATAATTCTTTCACTATCTTCCTTTATTGTTTGTAGTTAAACTCTTAAATATTTTACTGTTCGAAGTAGTTTTGAGGGCTGATTATTTAACTCGACATATATGTTATATGGATTATTGTGATGGGATCCATCTTCAGCAGACGGGTCAACTCCCTCCATGTCTGCAAAGTAAATTTATATTTCTGTATAGAAATAGTTTTAAAACATGATCAATATATTTTGTTTCCTGTTTTACATGTGAGTGAGCCAATCTTCAGGTCTAGTGTTTGGAACCTCACTTTGACACCACATGTAACATCTCCATATTTTGTAAATAAATAAGTTTTTTAGTAAAGGTCTAACTGCAATTATAAAGGATAACATAATCCATACAATGTTTAAATTTTTGCTTAACATAAATGACACAAGTATGACAAACATTAAAGTGTGACTTACCGTTATGATGACACTACTTTACTTGTCGTCAAATCGTGAAGGAACCTCATGTTTATTTCATGTCAATTACAGTTAGTGTATTTACTGGTTATGTTATAGAATAAATGTTAACTCTACTACGAATCGAGGAGGATGGGTTTTTATGGTCTTACTTAGCTCTCTGGCCAACACAAATCTACTGTGTAATATTTTGAAGGTGAGAACCATTCAACGTTTTCCTTGTTTGATAACACATCTTCATCCTAGCTACATGTAAACAAAGTCTTAACTAAGCCTATGGGAAGACAACTATCCTAAGTCATAGCACCAAGTGCTTGACCATATAAATAAATCAAGCATACGAAATAAACATTATGGTATCCATGGGAAATTTCAACGGGGTTTGAAACTATAGAGATTTTCTTTTGATGTCTTAATAACTAGGTGGATTTTAAGAGGCCACGTGAAGACCTTATGTTCTCCAGCTGGATAACATTTGAGTCACCTCGTAAACCCTAAGGGTTTAATTCATTGTAATCCATTGTCCTTTCGCTGTGTTGTTCAGCCTTTGCACTATGTGCTTGTCATTTACTGTGTGAACAATGGTGGAGGAGCCAAGGCTCTCGACCCTCGACACCATCCAGGAGTGTTAAACTAATTATTTCCGGTTCAGTAGAACAGTGTTTTCGTAGTTCGAGTCGTGGTATTTTCTTCTAAATCCGCCTCTTTGAAAATTTCGGGGGAAATTTCAGTTTTATTTTGGTTGCGTTAAAAATTATCTTTCTTTTATTTCTAGAACTAAAAACGATGTTTGACTTCACTGTGTGGCTTGTAGGTGTTCTTGCCGGGGTCACTGCAATATGGACTTCAGTCTTCGTGGGGGCGTATGGTTTGGAAATAACTGTCACCCACATTCCTTGCTTTGTGTAGCTCCGTTGATTGTGGCTTTGCATCTCTAAGGATGGTCCAACACTCTCATGAATGGAGTCATTTTAAGTGTTTCCTTATGATGAGAAATCTTGGTAATCCTCCATTTTTTTGTCCCTATGGCCTTATTTAGTTTTTACAAAAACAATCACCCTTCGACCGTGGAGTTTAAAGGGGTCTGTAATGTATTATTAGTTGTATTTGTGGATCTAAGCTCTTGCAGAGATTGTAAAACAAAAGTTTAGGTTTTAAGTGATACCCAATAAAAAAAGGATTTCCAAGGTTTGAGGATGGGCAAACTTCCTTCATTTTGTTTTCAATGTAATATTATTATTCGGGATTTAATGTTGTTCTTTCATGTGATTCATGCCTTGTGATTTGAGTACTATGAGCTCTATTTTTTCTCTTTCTTTTTGGAAATATTTAGGGTTGTATGGCCATTACTTTACTTATTTTATTTTAAAAAGGAAAAAGGGTGTTTCTTTGTTAGATGAATGATGAGATAAAAATTTGTAAGCCTTGAGGCATTGACAGAGAAATCGATAATGTTACAGGAATATTTTGTTTCCTCCTGAATGATTTTACTATTGGTGTTTTTAAATGTATTTTACAGTAATATAACTATAATGGCTTACAACCTGCAAAACATTCTTGACTTAGTTTTTAAGGTTTTCTTTTTTGGGATAATTATTGTATTTTTAAATGAGTATTTTAGGGCCCCATGAGGCCTCTGTTTTCTTCGCGTTATTGTAGTTATGTCATTGTTTCAAATTTTTATTGTTATATAGATATTCATGTTAGTTGGAGTCGTAAGATCTTACACACACACACACACACACACACACACATATTAATAAGTTTATTTGTTTTGTTTATAGCTTAGATTTGAAATTTTAAAACCCCAGTTGTAAACAAAAGGCCTGTCAAATGACATGGATTACAGGGTTTGAACCCTCGACTTGTTCGATTTTTAAAATTGTTTATTTAATAATTAAATGCTCTTATTTTTATACTATAGTGAGGATTTGTAAAGGTAGTATAATTTGGTTAATGCTTGTTACTGTTCTCATAGCTCTAACTATTTAGTTAAAAATTAAATAGAATCTTAATTAGGGTAAATAATTTAATTCCTTGTTATGTCTAGATAGCATGTGCAGGCTTCGAATCAATACTCTAAATAAGAAATACTTTTTATAAGGTTATTCCATGTGGACTCTACGAATTTCTAGTGTTCCTGCAAATTTAATTAGTCCAAAACCCTAGTTCGTTTAATTTTTGTTCCTTAAGAAAATTAAACTGGTTGATTCTTAAAACTGAAGTAGACTTTAAGACGTAATATATAATATTTACAAAACTACAGTTATAATTTTGTTCCTAAGGTGAGATTTAAATAAATCCGGTTCAATGTTTACTTAACAAGGATACCCTTAAATATTATAAAACAAGAACTTAAAGAAGTTAGTACAACTCGAAAAAACTGTTTAAAACATTATAGGTACTGATCCATAGATTCTCCTTTATAGAATAATTACTCGAATCTATACTTCTTCCATAAAACTTGTAAAAATTAGAGATTTCTTTAATACATATTATACATAAGTAAAATCTATTTGGTCTATTCAATTCAGTAATTTTTTAGGTGTTGAAAGAAAATATCCTTCGACATTCATGACCTTTAGATTCAGATATGAAATAAATGCACATATAATAAACCAACAACTTAGAACTTGGATAATTACAGAAGGGGAACAACCATCCAAATAAGATCGTTCCTCCCAACTGTCTCCTGAAAGCAGCCAAAATCACTTTCTTTAGGACCCCCAAGCTTGTTCACTGAACCACTAGGACGAAGAATGTTTTGTAACATCCCACACAGAAAATCTCTACAACTTAGTAACTCACTAGCATACTTAACTCTCAGCATTTCACTTTATCTATCCCCTCATCAAATTTCCTTGTGTGCCTGACTTTTCAATTTGCAGCAATCACAAGGCTCTATCACTTGGAATAGAATGTAAAGAGCCTCCTGCTCAATTAGATGGTATTTATTTAACATTTCCTAGGTATTTGGGTTAGTTTTACAATTAAATGAGCCACCTGCTTAGTTCCTCCTCTTAGAGAACATGACCACAATTTTAGGGATTTTGCTTCCTGCAACAGCTAGAAAGTGAAATGCGAGTGCTGCCACTTGTCATTTATACTTCTACAATTGTTCATTCCTCCTAGTGGGTTAGTGAACACTCTTTCAACAATCTTCTTTCGATAGGTGTCTCTCCTTTTTAATTATTTAAATAAATAAATATTCAATTACAATCATCCTTGATCAACTTGGTCATAAAAACCTTACAATAAATTTTAGCATAATGTTTTCTTAAATAAATAAAAATATTTATTTTTCTTTTCTAGATGGGTTACACTATCACAAGTGCAACTTTAAAAAATAGAAAAAAAAATCTCTAGTTGATGTTATAACCAGCGTAGATCCAAATCCTAGGCTCTACCAAGCGGGATCAAATCTCTTCTTAGGTATCCATTGATTTGATTCAAACCAAAAGACACATCTTTTTATTTAAGGTCCACATATAATATTTTTATTATTAATATTTAATATTATTTATGGTCGACATATAATATTTATTATTATTTTTTATTTTATTAGGAATGAACATTACAACATTTCCCCATACATGGTTTTAAAACCACATGCAAGGCCCTCCTACAACCATGTGTTGTTTAGGAGGCCTTGCACATGGTATTAAAACCATATGCAAGGCCCTCCTAAACCATGTAGAATAAAACCATGAGTTGTTTAGGAGGCCTTGCACATGGTTTTAAAACCATGTGGAAGGCCCTCCTAAACCATGTACAATAAAACCATGGGTTGTTTAGAAGGTCTTGCACATGGTTTTAAAAACATGCACATACCATGTGCACATGGTTTTAAAACCATGTGGCACATAGGTTTAAAACCATGCACATGGTTTTAAAACCATGTGCAAGGCCAACATTTTTTTGAGGATATTTCAATTTTTTATTTTTTATTATTTTGTTAGGTAGGAACATTACAACATATCCCCCATATTGTGTTTTTTTAGTGATCCACATTTTTTTTACCGATAATTAAATTTTTACTTTTTTATTGTTTTGTTAGGTAGGAAGATTACAACATCTCCCCCATATTAGGTTGTTTTTTGGCCGACATTTATTTTGGCCTATAATTAAAAAAATAAAAATTTATTAATAAAAATAACGTTATGTAACGTTACATAATGTTACGTAACGTTACATAACGTTACATAATGTTACAAGATCTCCCCCATACTGGGTTGTAGAGCGCCTCTCGGCGCAATTATTATAAAATAATGTCATTTAAAATTTTGTTTTTATACAAGATTTATATCAATTTAAAATTATATATAACTAAAAAGAAAGATTAATACCATTGCCAATTATATATAACTTACTAAAGATTAATACTACTCAAATAAAGCTTAATGACATAGAATGTAGTGTGGGATGATGTATCACACTTTTCTTTTCAAAATTACAAGTTCATTTTCTTTTTTTTAAAAGTTTTTTTGTTAGACTTAGTTTGAATCTTGTTGATGGAAGATGAATGAACTTTTTTTTTAAGACTCAGTGTGAATATTGTTGATGGACGATGAATGTACTTTCATATCTATGGAAATTCAAATAAATTAATTGAATTCAAGTTTCAAAAAGAAGAGAAACATTAATTTTAAGGAATTTTAAAATTTATGAAAATTTTTAATTAAAGAAATGGTTTTTTTTCTTTAATTATTTTCAATCACATTTTTAAATAATTCAACCAAATAGTTAATACTCTATAGAAGTTGGCCCCAAGGACTTTAGATCTCTTTGAATCAAGGCTATGGAAATTAATTAAGTGGAATAGTATGTCCCTCGCAAGGTAATTGAAATATATTTGATGTTTGTATCTTCACTTAACTATGATGACTATAATTTTGTTGTCCCTCATAAGGTAATTGAAATATATTTGACGTTTGATGTTTTTGTCTTCACTTAACTATGATGACTACAAATTTGTTCTAGTTCAATGTGTTGAGGCCTGGAAAATCGTAGGCAACAACAGCAAGGGATTCTCCCCAGTCAACGTTCCCAACTAGCCCGTGACTATTTGGTATGGGGAATCCGTCCGGTTTGCGGTCTGGCTACCGTAGGTCAAAGTAACAAAAACAAAGGTTTTACCAGTTGCGGCCCGGTCCACCGTGTATTTTTGTATTTTTTATTTAAGTAAGATGTGCATATGCCTAATTAACCATGCATGGTGATAAGGATGCAAGGAGCATTCACAATGTGATGCGCAGGTTCTTACCTCTCATCTTAGCAATCACATGCATCTCTATCACATACGCAATAATAAAATAAAACTATCTATCTATCTATCTATCTATCTATCCCCAGGGAGCAAACTGTAACTTGATTATGAGTAATGTGTATTGTGCATGCATTATAAGGAGAAATTACAGGTAGTTGGTGTTTCTTTCTACAACACATAAATGATTAAAGATATTTCAACAATCAGATAGCCAATTGTTTTATGAACAACATACATTACTCATGGTGGTAATTCCACAAAATAAACCAGAAATCGTTTAAACAAGAACATAGATTCTAAGAGTTAGAACGATCTCATGGTTAATGGATAAAAGCTAAAAAAAATGAAATAGTTCATCTTTCTTCCATCCACAACATAACATTTGAAAGTCCCACCAATCTTTCTCCAACAGGAAAACAATAACTTTTTATTGCAAAAAAAGTAGTTCTTCTTACAACATCGCTTTACATGTCTAACTGGGAAAAAGCCTCCCCCCCTCTTAGTCTATTACATTTATACAAAAAGGGTGAAACTGTTGGGCTTCCCAAAAGTACCTTTTGGGCTTCCCAACTCCTCGCCTCCCAACATTTCATCTTACTCGAATATTTACAAAATCATTACATATTGCAAAAAGTGACTAATCTTTTATGAGGAGGTCCCCACTTGGGAATCCAAAGATTTCTTCCATGCCACGGCTTCAGAGGCAATGCCTTCAAATGCACAAGGTTTTAAAAACTGAATGTTGATCTCAAATTTCGCAGCTTGATTCTTTATAGCTTCAATTCTGGCTGCACTTAATCGAAGCTGGTCTTCCAGAAGCTGCACACTAATGGCTGAATGATCTACCTCACTTCTCAAGATATGATCATCTAGGGCTTTGATATGATGTACTTTCACTTCCTCCTCCTGATATCTCTTCTGCAACATCTCCACAAATGCGTCGTGGTCTGGGAAAGCATCAAGCCTCTGCTCGGCCTCTATTTGGCACCGGTTGTAAGTGATAAGGAGCCTTCTAAAAAAATCTGTGCATGCTCCTTTCATCTTTTTAACGACTTTCTTGAAATCCTCCGCGGTATTTATAGAAAATTCCAATAAGTCATAATCCCGCTTGAGGGCCTGTTGATCTTTTGCTGGAAGCTCTGCTGGAGTTTCTTCATTGTTTTCCAACCTTGCCATTCTTGTAGTCAGGACTTCAAGGACGTCGTGAGATCTATCAATGAAATAAGAGGAGGTCTCCAGGATTTCCTCCAATCGATTATCTACCTGCAGCACTTTGCACCTCTCTCCTTCTATAGTAGTTTGTAGCTACAACATCTTAGCCTTCTGGGCCAAGACATGCTCTTTGAACGGTTATAGGTTAACCTGCTGCTCCCTTGCTTCCTCCAGAGCAGTTGTTAGAGAAGAAATCTGCTCTAGATGTTTCTTTGCTTGTTCTTGGGTATGCATCTCATTGGCCTCCAAGATGATCTTTTGCTGCTCTTCTAGCTCTTCTACCTTTCCTAGCAGCCATTCCTTCTCCATCTCTAGCTCTTGATATTCTCTCTGCACTTTCTCCAGGCGCTCCTGCGTAGTTTCTTTCAGCTGTCTCTCTACTTGGAGGAGCTGCAATTCATTCTTTGAGGCTCTCATCTCTTCTTTCATGTCCTCATACTTTCTTTTTAGCCTATTTCTTTCTTCTCTTTCTTTTCTCAGGGTGTATTTCAATTGAGCAGAGGACTTCTTGGATTGCTCCAAGTCTGTCATAATATTGTCCACATTATCTTCTGAAGCTTGGATTAATGCAGCTCCTGCTCTGATGGTGAATCTAGGGTCTTGGTCTGTTCTTAATACAACGGGTGTATCTGTTATCATTTTTCCAGGAAGACCTCCCGTTTCAATTTTTTTTTTCTGTTCTCTTCATTATTCTCTTTGTTTCCCTATCATATAAAACAGTGTTGAAATCAGGGATCTCTTCCCCTTTTTTCTGTAAAAAGGGGACCATCTTGAGTGTGGGGGCCATGGGTGTGCTGATAGCAGGTACTTGTGGGTCCTGAACCTTGGGGTTTTCCACGTCCTAGGTCTGCCCTCCAGCTGTGTCAGAAGCCAACTGCTCTGTCTGTGTCAGCTTTAGCCTTTCTGCTTCTTGCTTTTGGAGCTCCTCATCAATCTTCTTTTTCTTTCCTTGCATCTTCTTCAGCTTTTCTAACTGCCTCTTGTGCAGCTTTTCTTTTCTATTCTTCTTCTGTGTGCAGCCACCCTACAGCTTCTTGTGCCAACCTCTGATCTTCCTCATTTCTTCTCTTGGCTTCCTCCTCAGCTTTTTCTTGTTCATCTCCCTTCCCACCTTTGGTGGTGATCTTCTTCTTGAATCTTCTTCTCAAAGCTGTTATGTTCAAGGCACTTCGGAAGATAGATTCTTCCCTATCCCAATGGTGGGTGTACTCAAAATGTACGTTGTTTTCTTTACAATGCTCAACTACTTTCCCGCATGAGTCATTTCTATGGAAAGGCATCTCGCCAAAATGAAACCTTTCCAACTCTTCTACAAATTCATCAGCCTTCTTCACCCTAGTGAACCTGTAACTTCCTAACTTAAAGGGAAAAGGAGGATAAGCAGTCTTCTTGTGCTCGAACAAGAAGCTCCCTATGCCATCCAAGAATACTTGCCTCATAGCCTCCTTGTGAATGATGTAGTTAGTAGCATATTTGGGCAGCAGGGAGGGTGCTCTTGATCCTCCAAACATCCTGAAGTAAAGGCCATCCTCAGTCAAATAATAATCTGCATGCTCCTCCATTACTTGTAGTGCCTCCTCTGACATACAATCACACTCCTTCAGGAAAATGAGTGTATATAAAGGCATGATGAAGTGCTCACAGACTTCTTGATAATGACTGTGGTACTAGTGTGCCCACAATGGTCTATAAGAAAAATAGATAGGCATCCTCTCCCTGTCCCAGATGCACCTGAGGCCAGGGAAAGGTTGACTGCATAATATACAGTCTACAAGTATGGAACTCATGCAGAACTCAGATCTCTTTTGGGATACTCCACCCAAGGTTGAGGCCAAGCATGCAAACAGGCTGTTAGATACAATGCTGGCCTAGTTGAAAATTGTCCCCTGGGTTGCAACATAAAAAATGATGGGTATCCATTCTAAGTTGAAGAACCTGCCATGGGCTCTCCCAAAAATCCTGTTGAGCATTAAAGATATGAACATATATGGGGTTCTTAAGCTGGTTGTATCATAATCACCCATTGGCCCGTTTCTGAAATGTTTTCCAGGCAACAACATTCTCTTCATGGTCTCCACAAGGTCCATTCTAATGTTATTCAACCAATCATCCGACAGAAATACTTGTGCTTCAGGAAGGTGGTAAGCCAAGGCTACATATCCTGGGCTATAAGCAGCATAGCCTTGTTTGTTGACATTCTCCACAATCATCGTAGTTACATCTGCCCGGGGCAGAATCCAACTGATTACTTCAGAGCATGGAAATAGATCTAGTCTGGTAGCGATCTTCATCAGTGAAGATATCTCTATGTTGGCATATATGGACTCTTCTTCCAATCCCATATCCGGCACCTCTCGGTGTGTAATCAGCCTGTAAATCTATCCACATTGGTACTCGGGCTCCACACCAAATATACACTTAGTGTCTTCGTATATGTATTATGTTTTGGTGACAATTTCCACTTGTGGTTCCTCCTTGACCACATGGGCCTTCTTCTTTTGCCTTTTTGACATTGTCAGTTCGAATTCTTCCTGTCATATATAACATTGTAAATATTAAGCCATTCCCGGTTAAGTTGTGAACATTTACATAACAATGTGCAGTGTTTTACTCCTTTTATGTGTACCATGACAGCAATTAGTTAATGAAGAAAATGTATGCATGTGTATAAGCTGAAATGACCTAATTAACAGAACTATTGTGAGAAAATGAAAACTACATTAAAATAAAGAACCTCTGGACTCGCTGTGGGTGCCATGGTCGTCGTGCTGCGCGGGATGAAAAAGGAAAAAAGTGCAAAACCTCAACAGTCCGCTCTATTAAAACTACCCGGGTAGTCTATGGTCAACCAAACTGTATACGGTGAAAAATCCCCACCTCCGGCTTGGGTTCAAACCCCACTATGAGCAGACGGCGAGGAAAAAACGGTGGCTATTTGATGATGCGGGTGGTATGAAAACCACAAAGAAGGGGGAAACCACTCTAGATGCTACAGGAAGGCCAAGAAAACCACTCCTCTACCAAACATCATCACCTAGGGCAGCTAGGTGCAGACGGCGTAACGACCGTCTACACCAAGCCCTCATTAACTAAGCGCAGGGTCACAGACAAAAGGCCACAGGAAAAATACTACTTCAGCGGGTCAAAACGCCCCCCCCTTTCCGGAAAGCTACGCTATAAAATATACAATATATAGGAGCATAACTACCATGCCAACGGAAACGGCCGCACCCAAAACCCTAACCGTGGGAACACTATCAAATTTCAAATGAAACGGGATAAAGCAGTAGAAGCCTACCTGGCACTGCTGCATAATCGATGGGAAGAAACACAGTCAAACTTCCACCGATGCGCCACCTGGACGCGGGTACACTGACAGCGAGGTCCGAATGAGCTCGAGAGCATGACAACTCATGAGAGCGACAGAAGCAACAGTCCAAAATCGAATAATAGAAAATAAAATAATCCCAACAATCCCAACCTCATATATATATATATATAAGTCAACACGTGCAGCCGGGAAAAAAATAAAATTGGACAGCGGAAGCCAAACAGGTCGGAAGTCGAAAGCACATTTCTTTTCGCAATGGCGAAAGGCCAAACCATAAACCCATCCGCAACAGCGGGGATAGCCGAGAGACACACAATAACTCGCGTCGGAGCTTAAGCACATCGGAGCAAAAGCAGAACAGGAGCTGCAACGACGGATATATAAAAGACAAGTCATTCTGCCGTAGGCAAAGTCTTCATCGGGGGAGAAACCATTAACCGATCGGAAGGATTATTGATTTCGCAGCCACAATGGCGGAAGGAAAAAAGATAAAGTGACCCGCGACACAAGAACCAAATTGAAAGAGAAACAACAAAGAGATCAGCAAGATTAGCGCTCCCTTCATCCGCAACGGCGGAACCATAAAAGATATCATCATCCGCAACGTCGGGGTTTCAAAACGACTAGATAATAGGAAGGTTAATGACTTCAGCAGTCGCAACGGAAGAAGAATAAAGTGTGTGACCTTCCACAACGTCAGAGTCAAAAAAGACTCAATGACCGGAATTATAATCTTTCCGCAACCACAATGGCAGAATCCCAAGACATACGGGATCGATGAAACTAACAAAGCGGGAGCCGAAAACTCAAACAGGGATCGGAGGACTTAGCAGTTTTCCGTCCGCCACTGTGGAGGAGGTATCAATAAAAACTCCGATGTAAAAACTAAAACCTAGCCGATTAGGCCAACGAAGCCAAAACCGATCATCCATCTGCAATGGTGGGGGGAAAAGGCAAATACAGTTACAATTCAAACAAGCTGAGAACGAATTTAAAAGCAACGATGAAGTTCGAACAAACAGTGGATTTTTTCAAGCGTTAGAAGAAAAAATAAAACAAGTGGTAGATCAATCCAAGCATAAGAAAAGTCTTTCTAAAAAATCATTAGACCAAATCAAAGAAGAAAATCAAACTAATCTAAGCAACAGGGGGGGTCCTGAAAATTTTTGGAATTTTGGGAATTTGTTGCAGCTGCAGCACGATGTGGGTGCTTTTCTATATTTATTTAGTTTTTTTTTTGTAATTAAGTGATATTTAAATTATTTTCTAGTATTAAATGATAATTTGGTTACTTTGTGTTTGTATATATTATAATGATTATTAGATAATATAAAGAATGTAGTATAAATCAAAGCATGCACTATTAGTAAGTTAGGATAATAAAAATATATTCTTGAATCAGAATTTTTCCTTTTATGCATATTAATATCAATTATATAAATAAAAGTAATCTATACATAAAATTAAAATAACAATAACAATCAAAACCAATGAAAATGAAATATAATTTAAAAAATAGAATGTCATTTAATATTTTAAGTGATATATATTTATACACATGGGGATGTCACTTACCATATTTTAATAAAATATAAGTAGCATTTAGTATTAAGAGTATTCTAAATATGTGATGATTTTGATCATTTTTGTTCCAAATTTGATTGGAGTTGTAGATATCCATTGTTGATATTGCACAATATGGGTGAAATCGAGGTGTTTATGGGGCTTTGAATCCATTTGTTCATTAAAAAATGAAAGTTGAACAATGAAAAAAAAATGATTTCGCCAAAGATTATATCACCAGATTCCGGTGATGCTAATGAAAAAAGTCCGAAACATCTAATGTTTAGACTACTTATTTAGTATTATAAGTGATATATATTTATAAATATGGAATCATTATTTAATATATTTCTTAGGGCCTTAAATTCTTAAATTGTAAAATGGCTTGTACTTCTCTTATGTATGGAAGTTCATTAAGGTGGAACATGTAAGTAACCAAGGGGGGATGTTAGAACAACCGTTCGACATAGAGTAAGTATATAAATTGATTTTGGTTGGTAACTTATAACATCTCCAAAATTCATAAAATAATTTTTTTTTATGACGGCCTAGTGAGATTACATAGCTTAAAGAGAAACACTATAGGGTTCACATTATCCAAATCATCTACTTGAACTATCGCTTGTCAATTTGATAAAACAACAACTTATATTGCGACAACCTTTAACTATGAACTAAAATCACTAGACTAATAATTGACTTATTTGTTAGTCATGGAGTTTTGGAAGGTCATACGTTTTCTTTTTCTTTTTTTACATCTTGGGAACTCAAAGCCCATTATTGAAAATTTATAGTCCTTCTTGTTTTAGCGTTTAAATTGTATGGACTTGTCATACTTTAACCAATGCTTACTAACCCTATAATTGTGGTTAGGGTTGTAGGCCTTTACGGTCTTACTTAGATTTCTGTAAGATAATGCATCATTGACCTGATGTTATTGCAGGGTTCTTTCAACAAGAGAATTGTTTCTTCTCCTACTCTACTAAATATCAAGGTAACAAGGTTATGGTGATCTAAAAAAAAGTTAAGAAATAACAAAGGAGTATATCATAAAGTTACAATACCCAACACAATGAGGAATGGTTAAACGTGCTAAAATTTTCCAAGGATTAACCTATTAATCGACCTTCCATAATGAGTTGGTTAAAACTACATTAAAAGGGGTAGTGGATGCAATGTTTCTACATGGAAAGTATCGTACACACGCCCATGTTCTTTGGTGCTTGCTAGCTATAAAAGGGACAATATTTCTTTAAACCATTCAAAAGGTCCAGGGTTTTTTGTCTTCTTCATTTTGCCCACTAAGAGAGGAGCCGAAGGCTCTCGGCTCCTTTCTCCCACAAACTCCAAGCTTATGTTCAGTCCCTGACCCTGCGTTTAAGCTTACTCTTTGGTTTCAACGATAGAAGCTATTACAACACCATCACCAATATATGTCTTCATCATGCTAAGGTGTTTCCAGTTCTGAAGCTTAGCTCTTGTAACAAGCTAAGATGTAAAGTCATCTTTCTCTGTTTTGTTTTACATTGCATCATCTAAAAAATTATCTTGTTTTAACTCTTAATTCTTTTTTTTCTGGCAGAGAGTCCCAATAAATGTTGCACATGTTTCATGAGTTGGTTCAAAAGAGGTGCTTTAGGGTCCTGGTAAGACCTTCAGCGTTGAACCTTAAGGTTTTGACAACATGGATGAATGATGGAAAATAACAAACTCTGGTTTAGGGAATGACTTCTATGGAAGCTACAAGGATTGCACCACCCCTTTACACTTCTTGTTGATGGTATTCATCTAATCGACATAGTTAAGGTGGTTTTCTTTAATCACCCTCGGGATGTAATTTTTTATTTTATTTTCTCATCAACAGATTTACTCTTTGAAATGTGAATCCATCAGACCATGGAGTCTGTGGGAAAACATGAAACCCTTACTGTGATTTGGTTTGGTTCTTACTCTCCTTACTGTAACTGGTAATCATTATGTGATAGACGGATGAATATAAAGAGTTATTCCATTTTAAAATCCCTAGAGCAAGATATATTTTTAAATATTTAATGTTCTCCTTTTGGTTTCAGGCTGTGAGGTATGGTTTGTAAATATAGTTGCAAGATAAACAAGAATTCTCCAATTACTCTGTTTATTTTTCATTGTGTATACAAAATTTATGTTCAACAAAGTGCTTGTCATTAATCGGTGACTGTCTGTATTTTCATTACTTTCAAAATTATATAAATTGTTTGTATTTCATAAGCAATGTTATACCTATCATTGTTCTGGTTTTAGAGAGGTCATGGCGCCTTCAAAACAAAACTGTAATTTAGGGTATTCCAATTGTAAGTTTTGTTTGAGATTACAGTATTGATACATTGGTTTATTCGTTGCTACCTGGGTTCTACCCTTTGAGAGAAATACTGTCTAAATGTTTAATATGGTTCTTTTTCTGTGCATTTAATTAAAAATTGTTGTTAGGATTAAATGATAAGATTTTATAAAGGATTGTATTTACAACTACGACCTATCTCATTTGGGTTTGGTTGCTGCTAAACGTAGGTTTCAGTTATTAATGTTTTCTTATTAAAAGAAAAAAGAGAAGTCTTTTTACTTTTCGTCCCCGTATCTTGTAATATTTTTCTAAGATTTTATACAGAGTGGTATTAAGGATAGAATGGTTGTAAACAATAGTTTGGAACCCTAGATAGGACATGGTTATCTTAGATATAAATTGTTGAAATCAAATTTTGTTACTTCTTAAGTCTACATAGAGAATTTTATTCTTAGATCATTTATGGAACAGACAAGCCTTTGGCTATAAAAGGATAATACTGTGAAGATTGTTTTAATCCTTTGGATGAAATACATTTGATAAAGGAAGTTTAAAAGTATTATTTATAGCTTTGAAAACCTCAGCTGAGACCATAGTGAAATTGAGATGGGTTATATAACAGGATTTAATGGTAATTAAGGATTTCATTGAAATTTACAAAAAAAAACAAATCGTATTTAATCAAATTTGTAACTTAAAAGAATTCTCTGTAGAAATAAAAGAGAATGAAACTAAAATAATACTAATTGTTTGATATCGATAATACAATAAGGAAAATATAATATTGTTTCTAAATAAGGAATATGGAACGCCTTACTAACTTTTACTGTGAAAACTCTGGTTTAACAATATTTTACATTTACTGATAAAATTGATTATAATATATTCCTACTATAATACAGTCAGAAATAATACTTTTTGTGAAGGATTTAAACATCCATAATTTCCTTCATACACAGAAAAACAAAAACCTTGAAGATAATAATTAGAAAATAATAGAACACGCTCACTTTGGAAGGGGACAAACACCCAAAGAAGATTGTTCCTCCCAACCGTCTCTTGAAAGTAGCCAAGATCACTTGCCTTAGGACCCCAAATCCTGTTCACTGAACAACCAAGATGAAGATGATGTGTAGAAGCCTACATAATATTCTCTGTAACTTAGAAAACTCACTTGTAGACTTAACTCTTAGCAATTCAATTTAGCTATCTCCTCATCAAATTCCTCTTGCGTGCCTAACTTTTCAGTTTCCAACAAATTCACAAGGCTCTAATCACTTAGAATAGAATGTAGTGAGCCTCCTGCTCAATTCGATGGTATATATAAGATTTCCTAGGTCATCAGGTCAATTTTGTAATTAAATGAGCCACCTTCTCAGTTCCCCTTTCTAGGGAACATGACCACAATTATAGGGATGTTTCCTCCTGCAACAACTAGAAAGCGAATGTTGTTGTTGCCATCGGTCATTTCGAATTCTACAACAGATCATTCCTCCCAGTGGGTTAGTTAACACTCTTCAAAATTATTCTTTGGATAGGTGTCTCCTATTTTAATTATTTAAATAAATAAAATATTCAATTACAATCACCTTTGACCATTCGTGGTCAACAACATAAAACTTTACAATAAATTTTAATGTAATGTTTTCTAAAAAAAATGTTTTCAGTTCTAAGTGGGTTACACACACCCCCTCTTAAGTTCAACATCGTCCTCGATGTTGCTTTAGTGTCTTCTGAGTCTTCCCGGAACAAAATTGGATTTGCCTCCCGCATATGAATCTCCAATTCCCATGTTTCTTCATCTGGTATAAGGTGCTTCCATTACACCTTTACTTGTCTAATGGTGCGATTTCAGAGAAAAATTTCTCTCTTGTCGAGGATACAATCCGATTCCACCTGGAAATCTCCTTCGGGTTCTACCTGAATAACATTCCAATCGGTCACATGAGTAGCATCATGCACATACTTTTTCAAAATGGAAATATGAAATACATTATATAATCTAAGATTTGGTGGCAAAGCTAACTGATAAGCCACTGGTCCAACTCTTGCTAATATCTCAAATGGTCCACAATACCTGTTTGCTAATTTAGTACAACTCCCCAACTTAAAGGAGTTTTTTTCTGGGTTTTACCTTGAAAAACACATGCTTACCTACTTGGAATTCTTTTTGAGTTCTTTAAGTTCTTCATGACTCTTTTGTCTGTTTTGTGCAATTTTAAGATTGCTTTGTACCTGTTTCACTGTTAGTTCCAGTTCTTTTAACAAGTTAGGTCCTAACATCAATCTGTCAACCATATTACTCCATGAAATTAATGAGAGTATTACATTTCCTACCATATAGTATTTCAAAAGGACTAAGTTTACCTGAAGCCTGAGAGTGATTGTTATATGCAAACTTGACTAAGTTCAGATAATATTCCTGGATTTCTTGGGATGATCTCTAACATACATCTGTGACATATCTTTTAAGACTTGATTTACTCTTTCTGTTTGTCCATCCATTTGCGGATTATAAGCAGTAATGAAATTTAATTTAGTATCTAACCCATTAAACAATGACTTCCAGAAATTACCAGTAAACTTAGGATCCTTATGAGATATTATTACCTTAGGAATTCTACGCAAACGAAAAATTTCCTTCATAAAAATGTTAGTAGTATTAGCAACCTTATAAGTAGTTTTAACAGGTATAAAATGTGCTCCCTTGCTTAGTTTTTCTACCACTACCATTACAGAATCATTTTGCTTTTGATTTTTAGGTAGTCTTGTTAAAAAATCAAGACTGATAATTTCCCATTTCCATTCTGGAATTGGTAATGAATGCAATAAACCTGTTGGCCGATGTCAATGCTCAACCTTAACATGCCGAAATTCTATACACCTAGCTATATATTCATCCACTTCATTCTTCATATTAGGCCAAAATAATCTTTTCTTATCCATTTTATCATCTTTTGATGACCTGGGTGTCCTGAATAAGGAATTTTATGTACTTCATTCAAAATCAACAATCTGATTTCTGGTACATTAGGTACATATAATGTTTTTTTATACAAAATTAAGTTTTTTCCGTTCAAACTGAAATCTTTATTTACATTTTTAGATTCATTTTCTGTTTCTTTTTCTCTTATATTTCGATATTCTTTATCCATTTTTACTCCATATTCCAATTTATCGACTAATTCTATTTTGTACTTGCTAACATGACGGCTATAAAATTTAGTCTTGCATTACTGCTTAAGGAATTGACCACTTTATTTTCCTTTCCTTTGATATGTTTGATCTCGAAATCGTATTCACTAAGGAAAGCTAACCATATTTCTTGCCTTGAGTTCAGTTTTTGTTGATCAAACAAGTATTTTAAGCTTATGTTATCAGACATTAATAGAAATATTCTACCAATTGGATGATGACGCCACATTTTCAAAGCATGTATTATAGTTTTCAACTCTAAATCGTAAGTGGCATAATTATTTTCATGTGTTTTTAACTTTCTTGACTCATAAGTTATTACGTGACATTCTTGTGTTAGTACTCCACTCAATCCCTCATTACATGCATCAGTGCACATAACAAAGTCCTTATTTAGATCTGTTACTTTTAAGATAGGTGCAGTAATTAACAATTCCTTTAAATTATTAAAACTTTCTTCACACTTTAGATCCATACAAATCTTTTTTCCTTTTTTTGTAAGGATGTTATGGGATTCGCGATCTTCGAGAATCCTTCTATGATTTTCTGGTAATGACCCGTAATTCCCATGAATGATCGTACATCTGATATGTCTTTAGGAACAAGCCATTCCATTATTTATTTTCTCTTATCAGAATCTACTGATATCCCTTCCTTGGATATCATGTGAACTAGATACTGTATTTTATCTTCAAAGAATTCTCATTTACTGAATTTAGCATACAGTTTATGTTCTCTTAGAACTTGTAATATTATCTATAAATGTTCATCACGTTCTTCTTTTGTTTTTGAATAAATTAATATGTCATCTATGAAGACGACTACGGATTTATCCAAGTACTTACTTAAGACACTATTAATTAAACACATAAAAGTTGCTAGATCATTCGTTATCCCAAATGGTATAACTAAAAATTCATAATGTTTGTATTGGGTTCTGAATGTAGTTTTAAAAATATATTCATCTTTAATTCCGACTTGATGATATCCATATCTCAAGTATATTTTTGATAATATTGTTTCTTTGTGTATATGATCGAACAAATCATCTATGTGGGGCAATGGATATCCGCTTTTAATTGTCATCTTATTTAACTGACGGTAATCTATACATAAAAATAATGTACCATATTTATGTTTAACAAATAAGACACATGCTCCCCAAGGGGATACACTTGGTCTTATGTAATTCTTATCTATCAGCTCTTGTAGTTGTAGTTTTAATTCATTAAGTTCTAATGTGTTCGTTCGATAAGGATCCTTTGAATTAGGTACATCTCTTGGTACTAATTCAATAGTAAAATCCAATTCTCTTTTTGGAGGTAATCCTGGAATCTCTTCTGGAAAAACATCTAAGAATTATTTAAGATTAGAATGTCATCGAATTTTAACTTATCTTTTTTATTTAGGAGTTCGTCATTCATTACATGTACACCAAAATTTTTACAGCCTTTCCTTACGGACTTTTTCATTTGCAAAGCTTAAATTTGTCTAACAAAATTTTTTCTAGGTATCCCTTTAACTGTTATTATTTCTCTTTTATCATTCTAAGCATGTAAATGTTTTCTCAAAACAATCTAAGACTACATTGTGTTTTTCCAGCCAGTCCATACCTATTAGAACATCATATGACCCTAAGGGTAATACATTTAATTTCACTTGAGTTTTGAAATGGCTCATAAACATTTCATAGTTTTCAACATAACTAACTACTTTTCTTTTGGTTCCTGTAGCTAACTGAACCAACCAAGACTTTTCAAATTTTTTAAAATGTAAATTGCATTTTTCTGCTCTACTAGGTGACACATAGCTTAGACTAGCACCTGGGTCTACCAAAATAGAAATAGGATTGTTTTGTATCACACCTTCTATTTCCACCATGGCTGTTTGGTGATCAGCCTGTTGATTCTTCAAGGTTGCATTGATTCTGGGAATTGAATTTAATACATCACCAACAATTTCTTCCTCCTAAATTGTATGCACATTGCTGAAATTCCTCTTTCTGTTCGGACAATCCTTTGCATAATGAGGTGCCTGACATTCCCAACATTTCCCAGGTTCTCTTTGTTCATTGATTTTAATATAATAATTATTAGGCATGTCTATGCTTTTTGGTGCCGTAATATTTTGTTGGGTTTTACCTTTAAAATCTGTTTCTTGATAATTGTTCTTAGAAAAAATTTTGGAATTATTTCTGAAACTTTTGTTTGGCTTAAAAGCTTTCCTTCTCAGCTAAAAATTACTTGTTCTTTTATTTTTTTTGTTAGGTATTCCTTATTTATTATTTTTTCTTTGTTCATAACAGAAGTTAGCTTTCCTCATTGCCTCTTCAAGGGTCTTTGGATTATCAAATTCAATTTTGTCGTTGAAACTAAGAGGAAAAGTGCTCAAAAACCTTTGTATCTTAGGATTTTCAACGATTATATAAGGTACATATTGTAATAAACATAAAAATTTACTACTTAGTTCCTTCATAGACATTGAAACTACTCTAAGATCATAAAACTATTTAGCTCTTTATTCATAATACTGTTCAGATAATTCCAGACTCAGATTCATGTTCTCTTATTTTATCCTTTCCTCTGTTGTGTATTTTATCTAGTAATATCTGATTCAGTTCTTCTTGTGATTTTAAGATTCTTTCGTTATCTTCCTTTAAAGTTTGTAATTCAGCTGTTAAATATTATACAGTTTGAAGCAATTCGGATGGTTGATTACTTAATTCCACATATATATTATTTGGATTATTATGATGGGATCCATCTTCAACAGATGATTCTACTCCTTCCATTTCCTGCAAAAATAAAAATTTGTATTTATGTAGAGAAACAAATTTTAAATATAGTTAGTACTTTCGTTTTTCATGTTTTGTATGCGAGTTGAGCCAATATTCAGGCCTAGTGTTTGGAAACTCGCTCTGATACCACATGTAACATTTCCAAAATTCATAAAATAAAATAAAAATTTGATGACGGATTGCTGAGATTACATAGCTTAAAGAGAAACATTGTAAGGTTCACATTATCCAAATCATCTACTTGAACTATCACTTATCCATTTGATAAAACAACAACTTAAATTACGACAACCTTTAACTGTGAACTAAATTCACTAGACTAATAACTGACTTATTTGTTAGTCATGGAGTTTTGGAAGGTCATACATTTTTTTTTTTTACATCTTGGGAACTCAAATACCGTTATCATAAATTTACAGTCCTTCTTGTTTCAGTGTTTCAATTGTATGGACTTTTCATACTGTAACCAATGCTTACTAACCCTATATCGAGGTTAGGGTTGTAATCCTTTAAGGTCTTACTTAGATTTCTATAAGCTAATGCATCATTGAACTGGTGTTATGGCATGGTTCTTTCAACAAGAGGATTGTTTCTTCTCCTACTCTACTAAATATCAAGGTAGCAAGGTTAGGGTGATCTAAAACAATTCTTAAAAAATAACAAAGGAGTATATCATAAAGTTACAATAACCAAAAAAATGAGTAGTGGTTAAACGTGCTAAAATTTTCCAAGGATTAACCTATTAATCGACCTTCCAGAATGCATTGGTTAAAAATATAGAAAAAAGGATAATGGATGCAATTTTTCTACATGTACAGGATTGTACACGCGCCTATGTGATTTGGTGCTTGCTAGCTGTAAAAAGGACAAGATTTTTTTAAACCCTTTGAAATGTCAAGGGTTTTTACCTTCTTGATTCTTCCCACTAAGAGAGGAGTCGAAGTCTCTCAACTCCTTTCTCCCATGACCTCCAAGCTTCTGTTCATTCCTTGACCCTGTGTTTAATCTTACTCTGTGGTTTCATCCATAGAAGTTGTAACAACATCATCACCAATATATGTCTTCGTCGTGCTAAGGTGTTACCATTTCTAAATCTTATCTCCCATAAAAAGGTAATATGTAAAGTCATCTTCGTCTGTTTCATTTTACATTGTGTCATCTGAAAAATTATCTTGTTTTAACCTTTAATTTGTTTGTCTAGTAGAAATTCCCAGCAAATCTTGTGCATGTTAGATGAGCTGGTTCGAAGGAGGAGCTTGAGGGTCTTGGTAAGACCTTGAGCCCTGAACCTTAACGGTCTGACAATATGGATTAAGGTTGGAAAATAACAGACTTTGGTTTGGGGATTGTGTTCTTTGGAAGCTACAAGGCTTGTACCTCCCCTTTACACTTCTTGTCGATGGTATTCATCTAATCGACAGAGTTATGGTGGTTTTCTTTTTTTTTGCCCTCGGGATGTAATGTTGTTTTTCTTTTCTCATTAATAGAGTTACTCTTTAAAATGTAAGTCCATCAAACCATGGATTCTATGGAAAAACATGAATCCATTCCTGTGATTTGGTTTGGTTCTTACTCTCCTTACTGTAACTGGTAATCGTTCTTTGATAGAAGGTTGAATATTAAGAGCTAGGACCTTTCTAAAATCCCTAGAGCAAGATAGAGTTTTAAATATTTAATGTTATCCTTTTGGTTTCAGACTGTGAGGTCTGGCTCGTAAATATAGTTGCAAGATAAACAAGAATACTCCAATTAATTTGTTTATTCGTGATTGTGTATACAAACTTTTTGTTCAACAAAGTGTTTGTCGTTACTTGGTGATTGTCTGTATTTTCATTACTTTGAAAATTATATAATTTTTTTGTATTTCATAAGTAGCATTATACCTATCATTGTTATGGTTTTAGAGAGGTCATGGTGCCTTCAAAACAAAACTATAATTTAGGCTATTCCCATTGTAAGTTTTGTTTGGGATTACAGTACTAATAAATTGGTTTATTTGTTGCTACCTCATGGGTTCTACCCTTTGAGAGAAATAATTTCTAAATGTTTAATATGGTTATTTTTCTATGCATTTAATTAAAAATTTCTATTAGAATTAAATGATAAGATTTTATAATGGATTGTATTTACAGCTATGACCTATCTCGTTTGGGTTTGGTTGCTGCTAAACATAGGTTTTAGTTATTAAGCTTTTCTTATTACAAAAAAAAAGATAAGTCTTTTTACGTTTCGTCCCCATATCTTGTAATAATTCTAAGATTTTATAGAGAGTGGTATTAAGGATAGAATGGTTGTAAACGACTTCTGTGATAGTTTGGAACCCCAGATAGGATATGGTTATCTTATCTCTAAAGTTTTGAAATCAAATTTTGTTACTTCTTATGTCTACATAGAGAATTTTATTCTTATATCTTTTATGGAACAAACAAGCCTTTGGCTGTAAAAAGATAATACTATGAAAAGTGTTTTAAGATTTTGGTTGAAATAAGTCCGATAAAGGAAGTTTGAGAGTATTATTTATAGCTTTGAAAAACTTGGTTGAGATCATAGTGAAATCGAGTTGGGTTAATAATATAACATGATTTAATGGTAATTAAGGGTTTCATTGAAATTTACAAAAAATACAAACCCTATTTAAGCAAATTTGTAACTTAAAAGAATTCTCTACAAAAATAAAATATAATGAAACTAAAGTAATACTAATTGTTTGGTATCAATAATACACTAAGGAAAATACAATATTGTTTCTAAATAAGGAATATGGAACAAATTATTAACTTTTACTGTGAAAAATCTGGTTTAACAATATTTTACATTTACCTATAAAATTTATTATAATATATTCCTACTGTAATACAATGACAAATAATACTTCTTGTGAAGGATTTAAACATCCATAATTTCCTTCATACACAAAAAAATATAAACCTTGAAGATAATAATTAGAACATAATAGAACCTCCTGACTTCAAAAGGGGACAAACACCCAAAGAAGACTTTTGCTTCCAACCATCTCCTGCAAGCAACCAAAATCACTTGCCTTAGGCCCCCCGAACCTGTTTAGTAAACCACTAGGATGAAGATGTTGTATATAATCCTACACATTATTCTGTGCACCTTATCAAACTCACTTGTAGATTTATCTCTCAACAGTTTACTTTAGCTATCCCCTTGTCGAATTCCTCTTGTATGCCTAACTTTTCAGTTTCCAACAAATTCACAAAGCTCTATTCACTTGGAATAGAATGTAGTGAGCCTCCTGCTCATTTCGATGGTATATATAAGCTTTCCTAGTTCTTTGGGTCATTTTTTCAATTAAATGAGCCACCTATTAAGTTCTACTTTCTAGGGAACATGACCACAATTATAGGGATGTTTCCTCCTGGAACAACTAGAAAGTGAATGGTGTTGTTGCCACTTGTCATTTGGCCTTCTACATGAGATCATTCCTCCTAGTGGGTCAGTGAACACTCTTCAACATTATTCTTTGGATAGGTGTCTCCTCTTTTAGTTATTTAAATATATAAAATATTCAATTACAGTAATCTTTGACCATTCTTGGTTAACAACATAAAACTTTACAATAACTTTTAAAGTAATGTTTTCTCAAAAATATTGTTTTTTTAGTTCTAAGTGGGTTACATAACTATAGTTGGAAAATTAAGTTTCCTATTGAGTATCTATAATAATTTCACCCTTAAAACCAAGACACCCTTAAAGAATAATCATCACATGAGTCTAATGTTTCCAAACATAAGAGGGTAATGTATTGGCAAAAACATAGTGGGAATAGTAATAACTCTTCTTATTTGAGTTGATGATAATGTTATTTTGCAAGGAGCAAAATACAATCTTGAAAACCTACTAAGAATTCTCAAAGGTTTTTGTTTTAGCATTGGCATGTTAGTAAATGCCAAGTTAATATTAAAAGATTAAAAGGTTATGACCAAGAAATAACCTAATTTTAGTTTTTCAACAACAATTTAGAGGATGTTAATTTGTACAAGTATCTTGGATTTGGCTTACATTACAAGCTATAATACATAGATAAAAGCCTATATTTAACCCTTGAAAGTATATTTAAGGTTGAGGAAAAAAAAGAAAGTCCTCTTTGATGGCCTTTATGTTCCAATTTTATTTTATGATTGTGAAGTTAAATAATTATGAATTTGTAATTGTTGAAATTGCAATTTCTTGTCAATCGTTTTCATTCTTGAAATTGTGAATTTGTTGAAATCACAATGTTTCAAGGATTCATAAAATCTAGTTACTTCTAGAATCTGTAAATAGACATCTAAAATATTTGGAATATGTTAAGTTATTCAAACGATCAACATTTTGGATATTCGAGAGCTAACTAGATTTTATGAATCCTTCATAAATTTTAATTTCAACAAGTTCACAATTTCAACAATTGATTGATGGGATATTTTTGTTATTCATTTCTTCAATTCTGTCTTTCAATCATTCATTAAACTATAATAATCAATTTAATGGAATTTGAAATTAACATTCACATGCAAATGAACGATTAATTTTCGAAAATATTGTAACAAATGTTTTGAAAATCAGATTACAAATTTGAGAATTTCAATAAGTATAATTGAGAAGAATTCACGTTTTGTAAAAAAAAGTGTGAAATCACAAAAAAAAAGTGCAATCTCAACAACTGATTGACTACAATTTCAATGATCATGAGTTGCAATTCTAGGAAATGAAAAGTTAAAGTTATTTCAAATTTTTATGAGAAATTGTAGTATGACCAACCAAATATTGCAATTTCAATAATTAATTGTTTGTAATTTCAATGATCAAAAGTTACAATTTCAACAATTGAAATATTATAAAAATTGTACTTTTTTAATCAAAATTCAACTTCAACAATGTCAAAAATTAATTAATTACAACTTTGATCATTAAATTTGCAATTTCATGAATTTTTTCCTTTAAATTTGAAATTGCAATTTTGACATTTTAATAAGTACAAAAGCAAGAATTTTAAAAGTATATAAGATTGAGGAGAAATTATTATTTTTGAAGCAATTTCACAATTTCAAAAATTGAATGGTTGCAATTGATTGGGTTGGGTTTCTAGAGTTTAGTTACTGTTATGCTGCACCTATACCAAACGCACCTTCAGGTGTACCCCAGGGAGAGAGGGGCAAATGTTTTTACCAGGAGGGGTGATATTGAGCAATGGTGGTCATGGTTGGACCCTTTGGTCATCCTTTAGGGGTACTATGGCTTAATTGTGTTGGAATCATGGTTGTCGTTAAACCAAAACCTATTGGTGTTAATATTGTCTACAGTTGCCAGAGTTAGGATATTGGTAGGCGGTTAGTCCATGTCACAAAACTCACGAGTAGAGTTGAACCCAATGTGCAAAAATCTTCCCCCCAGCGCAAGGCCAGTGAGTCTCGAACCCTTGACCTGTTACTATGATACCAAATGTTGGATTATCCCACAATACTGAGAGGCAGGGGTGAATCAGTGTTGTATTCTTCTTTTAAAATAAAAAACAAAAAATGAATCAAATAGGTCAAGACACAAGTTTTATCGTGGAAACTTCAAAAAATAAACCACCAATTCAAACTCATTAAAAACAAATGAATTAAAAAAATTTCTTTATTTGTTGCTACAGAAAAGATGCAACAACTCCCCGAGTTTCTACCTGCTACAACAAAAAAGGATAATCCAACACCCTAGGTTTTTTCCTGCTACAATAGACAAGGATGTTACAACACCATGGTTTATGCCTTCTCCAACATACAAGGATGCTACAACACCCTGGTTTATGCCTTCTCCAACATACAAGGATGCTACAACACCCTTTGTAGACTTATATCCTTTCCTAGCACCACCCTGCCACCTTGGACTGATTTTTATCTGTTTGTTATTCACTTGTTGGACTCTGTCATTCACAATCACAGAGACAAGTTCTTTCCTTCAATTATTCTGTTAATAAATACCTTCACGCTTCCTGCGAACGCATCTCTTCACCATTGCACCATTTCATTGATCGTTCCTCTTCATGAATCTTCCAGTTGTGACCTTCCACATTCTCCATTTTTGTAACCATCTTGAGCTGTTTTATTTTATATCGGGATTCTTCCTGACCATATATCTAATATAGGGTGCAGTAAGTGGATTTCCTGATTATGAAATTTCTAAAAATGTTGTTCTGTACTTAGCTTTTTGCCTCAACCATTCCACACTGTTGATCTCCTTCAAGCTCTTCATGACCGTTGATATCCCAAACTGCAGGTTGCAGAACTGTGACATTTTTCAAAATATTTTCACAATTCTCCACCTTCCTCTTTTCACCTTTCGCTTTCCTCCTTTCTCATTCCACTGGCGGACTTCAGGTTGCGGAACTGTGACATTTCCCAAATTCTTTTAGCGATTCTTTTCCTTCCTCTTTCTTCCTTTTGCATTCCACTGGCTGATTCTGGGTTGTGGAAACCTATATTATTTTAGACTTTGATTTCTCATCTTCCGTATTTTGTATTCCGCTTTCCACCTTTCTTCTAAACGGTTTATTTCTTTGTGGGTTCACTCCTAGCTGTCAAACTGTGATTTAATGTGGATTGTGGATCCTCACTTTTCTTTGTGAAAAAATCATTCAACACCGTAGATTTACTTATGGATTCAATACTGATCATTGATCTATGACCTAATGCAGATTAGTCACGATCTTCTCTTTTCTTTGTGCGGAAATCATTCACCGTCATCGATCTTCTTAAAATCAGCTTCCGTATTTTTCATGACTGATCCGGACCGTCCATGTACTTGATGCCACGTAGGAGTCACCGGTCCAATAAATGATCCATTCAGCAAGAAAATAGTTGTTTATTTGTTGTCCGACGAATCTTAAATACTTTACACTTTCGTTTATTCTATAGCCAAGCAAAACATTAACAGGATTGATAGTTAAAACAACAGAATCCTTAAGAACCATAAGATCTGTGTCTCCACCAGATCAAAGATGGACTTCAAATATGATGAAGCAAATTTCATAAAAACTCCGTGCACATCAAAATTTTCCCAAACCGTGCTATTCCACCTAGTGGAATCACTATGCACCATCGATATAATTTGACGATCGATCTCGGTAGTTGATCTCAATCCAATCTCTAGCGATTAGTTATGATTTTACAACCCAAATCACCTTTTATCCTCCTCACTCTTTTATCTGTGAAATCTTCTTTAGTTGTTGATATTTGTCCATGCCTAATCTCCACCACACGATCTCTAGTCATATGGGAGTTTGGTTTAGACTTATCTCTGATGTAACTCTAATATGTGAAATCAACTTTCATCCATGGATTTGCTTCTACCACGATCTAAACCATCTAATCTTTCACATACTTAAGTCTCATTTATTATTGATCGTTACAGTGATCGATCATTGATAAAAAAACCTGCAACAAGGTTATTCTTAAACATATTCCATTCATGAAATATCAATGACCTAATTGATTAATTCATGTTGTCTCTTTCAGGTAGATTGATCAGATAATCGATCAATCCTTGTCATCAACCCTATTACTTATTTTCCTTTGTCATTGTTGAGCTCAACTTGCTACCATATCTACAGGTTATTCCTTTGTCATTCGTGAACACCTTTGACATCAATGAAAATTATATTCTCAACAATATCCCCCTTTGGAATTGATGGAAACATCTAAACATTCTCACCCTTTGACAACAATAAAAAAGGATAACCTGTTATGCTATTGAGGATTTTCTGTCATTCTTGTTTTTGACAACTCCCCCCTTCATCATATCTCCCCCTGAGACTGCTTGCTCCTCTACAATTTCTGTAAGGGAATTACTCCCATATTCTGTCTAAGATTCTCAAAGGATTCCTTAGGTAGTGGCTTTTCAAGTGTCTAAAATAGGGAACCCGAAGGTAGTCTTAGTTTGATTTTCTCCTTCCCCTTCATCATTTCTAACCTCGTCATGATCTTCATTCTCTCCCCGTATCTCCATGTAGGTTTGATTCCTAAAGAGTGTGTAACTAGGAGGATCCTTTCGAGGTGATAATGGGGCGTCCTAACGTTCTTTTTCGGGGGATATCTTCCTAAGATCACCTATGTTTTTGTTAGGTGCTATAGGGATGGTAGGTACTACTGTGGAGGTTTCAATATGTGAAATAACTGTATTTGTTGAGCTGCCAAAGAGAGCTTGTACCTGGGTAGGATCAATGAAATTAAGAAAGTTAGGATCCCCTACTAACAAGAAAGTTGTATTGTTTGGTTTTTGCACTAGTGGAGGATTGAGGATTTCCAATGGCTGACCCTCTCGGACTTCTTTAGAAATTGGGTCTTTAGGATTTCCATCCAGGATTACTTCATCGTCTATGGTTTCTCCTATAAAGTATTTAGGTTTCTAAGTAGAACTACTTCCTATGTGGGTTCTTCGATTCCTTTCTGTCGAGTTAGTGGTTGGGGTATTTCATCCCCCATAAAGGTTAGTAGGAATTTTAACAAGGTTTTGGGAGCTAGTTCATTACGTATCTACCCTTTGAATCTTTAAGTCTATTCATGAAAATCTAAACTAAAAAGAAATCCTATAATACCACTATTACTGTTGGATTTGAGTGTGCCTGTCATAATAGATGCGCAGGTTCTTACCTCTCGTCTTACCCCTCCCACACCACCATCCTATTGCTAAACTTCATAAGGGGATTCTACTTATTCTACCTTACAGAACAACTCCCCAACAACGACACCAAAAATGTTGGTTGTTATAATGTCTTAATTAATTCACCAAATATTCAATTATCAACCGATGTAATCTTACAGATGATACAAAATATATGTGAACATACAAAGGTTCCTACGGTGTCGTGGAAATATTTTAATAAATAAAAGATCAAAAGATATTTCAAAATGAAAAACTGAATCAAACCCAGGAAATTTAACTACTAAGGTAATTAGGCTAGGACACATTTACTAGATTAGAGTAGTATCGAACTATAGTACTCTACTCTATCAACCATAAACTACGTATTTTATAAATAACACTATTCTAAGAAAGTAAACTACTTATTTACAGTGTACTAACTATTCTACTTCTTAATCTGTGAATTAGGAAGGTTTGGAACAAAATTAGAACTCTTACAAAAGATTATGCTATGTAATAAAATATGTTGATGTATATGTAACTTCGGAATGTATTCTTCTATGTATTTTATATTATTGTAACCCGATGTTTATTCCGGGATGTTTCTATTATGTATTTGAGTCATGTGGTCATGCCCCGATGTTTTGATCGGGAGGATTATTAATGTAATCAAGTCATGTCAAGTCATTAGGTAAGTCCCCACAGTTTAGGGGCACTTGGGTTATTATACACTAATTAAGGTGTAGGCTCAAGTAATTAATTATAATTTAAGCCTACATGGTTGAGTGCACTTCAAGTCAACGGAAGAATATAAATAGAGATTGAGAGTCTCTCTATTTATCACTTGTGACTTAGCTCTCTTGCTCTCTCAAGTATGGCGCACCTTTGGAGAAGGAAATACTTTGGCTTGACAGAAGACAGA